>JAWWEN010045296.1:0-12239 GCA_035582955.1 Sycophila texana
ATATTTAGTTGATTTAAAGAAATATTTAACAAGTACTATTCAACGAAATATTTATTTAAAATTACCAAATTTTTTTTTCAGTGTATAAACACGTTGAATGAAAGTAGTTCTGCCCCGAGTTCTGCTTAATTTTTTTATTAACTAAAAGTAATTCTACTCTATTTTTGATCAACCAGTTAAAAGAAAAAAGAAAACTCACAATTGTTACGAGCAAGGCAAGATTTATAAGGCTTTGTAAGTTATTTTTACGTAAAGTTAAAATAATTCAATCAGTTTGTCCGCGTTGATCAACTTCGAGTCACGCAAGTAACACTTTTATTCTACTTGCGTACCTTTTTTATGACTTTAGCGTAGTAAAATAATACACTTTACTTTGCCCAAAATAAGTACACTCGTAAAGAAAATATTTAATAAAAAATTTACATCCTTTGAAAAATTAATTCCACCAACAAAACTGCTTCTATTTTGAGCATATAGTGCGTTTCAAAAATACAAACCAGCTTATTTTTCGATATTGGATTGCAAAACCATTTCACATAAGCGTATATAGTCTTAATTCCAAATGTCAATAAGGATTTGTCTCGGTTATTCTGTTTTTACCATTCAAATTCATCAAAAAAAATTTTGCAACAAAAATAGAACTACTAGAACTAGAACTATATAGGACTCAATATATTGCTTAAATTAAAAAAATTACTTTTATTTTGATTTTCAGCACTTGTTTGAATAGAATTTCAAGAATAAAAACGACTTAATTTCAGAAATTTGACGTAATCGTGTAATAATCTTCATTGGTATACTTTCGCAATAAACTAAAATAACATAAATTATAGACAATAAATTTAAAGGCAATACTTAGAAATGAACTGGAAATGTGCAGACCTTGAAATTAATGTGCATCAAAATTCTATGGATTAACCGACTCTCGTAGGTCCCCTATTAAATGTCACTCTATCAAATCACTGTATCGCCGATGAATCCCATATCACAATTGATTGAAAATTTTGTCAAATCATATAACTTATGCGAAAACACAAGTTTTACTTTTCCTTATTAATATATATGTACATATATTTTTAAAGTAAAGTATTAAATTTGTACTATAAAAAAGTTGTTTTTGTTTTTGGCGAAATACCCTTTGATTTAAATACTTATTCTATCAGTTTCTTGCGAATTCATGCAGAATGTTTTATACGTAATAATTAGTAAAAACTTTAGTTATCCCACAAGATTATAGTCACATGATTGGGAGTTACTTGACCGATGTATAAATCACATCACGTGCAGTCAAACTCTCGTAATGCAATACGCTGCTCTTGTGTGAAAGTTGACGGTTTCGCAAAAACTGATTATTAAGATTTGGTAAAAGAAATGTACATGTAAATTATGACCTGTTTAATTAATTCTGTTTTACGAATTTTATGCAAATTATTAATTTGCTTATTTTTAAAGAATATGAGTTTTAAATTATCAAATTTATTATAATTTATTTATTTATTTAATTATATACGGGCAATATTGCCCTAAAGATATATACAAATATAATAATATTTTAAGTCTTAAAATAATAAAAAAAACTTTTGCATAAAATTTTCTTAGGTACCATAAGTGAGTAAGATGCTGAATATAATATTTCGCAAAATGAGTCATTTTTATTTTTATTTACAGTATTTTTTTAATAATGGGAAAATTGTAAAAGATTTAGCTAACAACGTAATTAATAATTTTACGTACAGAAATTAATTTTAACGTAGGTACATAGCAAATTATCATACACGTTGAAAATTTATTTAAGAAAAAGAATTGTTTTTCTCAGCAAGAGTAATAACTTTTTGATGCTATCGCTATAATAGCCTAAGATATAGCGTGGCTGGTAAATAATTATCAGTTTTGTCGTCCACGGTTTCTGTTCATGCACAAAGTACTCATACTGATAAACGTCAATGCTCCCTGGTGCCCGAGATAAAATGTATTTTGACGTATTTCTGAGATCTTTATTTTTATCTGTCTGTCACGCGCTTCATGACATAACGTTGATCTTAACCTGTTTTCCGGAATCACATGCTTTTTACTCTGCAGCTATGCCATTCATCAAACACAAGTATAGGCTTCGGGAATATGCGAGTCTGACAAGATCTTCTAAGGCGCCATAATGTCTCTTCTGGCCGCCTCGGTGATTGAATGACGTACCTCTTTTTTGTATTTCGTGTGGATTTCTTAACATTATATCCACAATGTTCGCGCTAGAGTTAAGAATAATTTAATTTCTCTGATTGTTTTTTCTCATCAACCGAGTTGGATTTATATAAATGGCATTCACGGTGTAATATAAATTATATTATTTTAATCAATACCAATATTTAATTCTAATTTTTTTTAATTGGCACAGTGTAGAATTTCGAAATTTTTATTTCACGTAATCCCTAAAAATATCAAATAGTTTACAAACAATACAAAAATTTTATTAACAAGCTTAATTAGTGTAATCTAAGAACTACTTTATGAAAAGCTTGACTGAGTCGTTAACCAATCTTTTTGCAAAATGGCGCAATCTTTATTATCATTAATAGTCACATTGTTGATGAAATAAATTGAAAAGTGTGTACGATTATTCCCCAACATGTATGTTGTTCTTTTCTATTTTTTCTTTATTTTCTAAATTTTCCTATAACATTTCCAAAGTCAATTGAAATTCTTGTACTATTGTAACAGCTCAAAATAAATTCACATCAAGAGACAAAAGATTTTTATCAATGGCCAAGCGTGCATAAGTCATTTTCTTGCAATTAAAAACCCGTTCAACAGGAGTTTTGAAAACAATTTGATACTCAATTAAAGTTTACTAAAGTTAGGTAACTACCTCTGAATAATTTTTTTATTCGATTTTTGTCAATTGTCTTCACCTTATAAGGATAGTGTACTGTTCCGAAAACTGGCGTGAAAAATACTTAATATTGCATAATTATATTGCAGTCAAATTAATGTTTTGAACTGTTACTAAAATGCTCTTACACCACAGAGTTTAAAGAATTAACTTTTATTGCAATGTCTGTAACAGATTATGTTGTTGCGGAAGTATGTTTCATTCCTAATTATTTCTTTAGTACATTGAACTAAAGTGGTGGTTTTTAAGTATGACACATATAGTAATAGTTCAATGAGTGAATCATCTCTCAAATTGAACTTTCAGGTTTATTAGCAAATTTTTACTTTCACTTTCTATAATTATACGAAATTTTAAAATCACTAATTTCTTTTTAAAATATCTGACATTTTTTATTGGCAAATTAATTAACAAAAAATATTGATCATTGAATAAATAACGCTTTTATCTGTAAAAAAGGAATGCAATTGCAAAAAAGAGTTTGCAGATTTACTTTTGTCCTTTTTATTTTGTTTACAAAATTTGCACTGTCATATGAGACGGTCACTTGGCGTTGTCACATGAGCTGCTTAGATAAATAAAGCAAAACGTTTGACAAGTATTTCTCAAATATTGTTTCACAAACAATTTTAATTAGGTCGTTATAAATTTTACCGTATTTATGTATTAAAAACAGCTATAATTTCAGGTAAATCCTACAAGAATAATGCATATCTTTAATTTAATCATAACGATAACGTTGCTTAAAATGAATGACATTTTGGGACATTTTGTTATTATAATTTTTTAGAATATAAGTTGAATTAATTTACAGTATCTGGCTGAAAAATCCCGTTATCAATTAGTCAAGTTAATTTCTCAATTATTTTGTATGTATGTATATATATATAAATAATGTACGAGATAAAATTATTCTATGAATTTAAAAAATGACAGTACCGATTGATAAATTTTCTCTATAAACATTAAAGATAAGGAATGAAATCTGTAATCGTTTAAACAATAAATCGTGTTATTACCAGTTTGCAGATTTATTGATATTTGTTCGAAAAAAGAATAAACACTTTTACATTTTAGTATTAAGGTGTTAAACCTGAACATTAATGTTATATTAATAGTACAAGTAGCAGTAAAAAAGAATTATTTTATTGTATATCATGTTGAATTCATGTAATATTTGTGTGACATTAATTTTAGTTTAATCAATCATGTGCTCTCTCTCTCTCTCTCTCTCTCTGCAATAAAATTTTCGAATTCAAGAAAACTAATAATCCCTTTTTTTATCCTTAGCTTTTGTAAGTATAGAACAAGCTTGTTTCTAAAAATTGTCAAAACTAAAGATTAATAATTTTAAAATGGCTTATTGTGATATTGCAAATGAGTAATCCGATTTTAAATCTCTCCACTGTTTTTCTAGGGCAGCACCATCGTGTTTACGCAGATTGACGATTTTGAAGCAAAGAAAAATCTTGCTCAAAGCACATGACTCCGATACTATAGACTCGTGACTACATCCCGATAAGGGCTTTCAAGCACGAGTGAGTAATCTCGGTGCTGAGATGCCGGGCTGCAGTTTATAAATTTTATGAAGTTACAGCCCTGCTTATTCGAGTAGTGGAACTGCAACCGTCGAACTGTCAAAATGCCCAACCGTAGGGACTACGAGCCCATTCCTAGTACTTCCAGTTTCGACTCAAGTCCTTCCACTTGTCGGTAAGTACAACTTCCATAGTACAAGACTTTTCTTTTGCATTTATTATCGGAGAGTAACGAAAGCATGGGTGGCTCGAGTAGAGCGAGAAAACGGGGGCGAGGGCAAAAAAAGTGACAGCCGGTACGTGGAACCGGTCTACGAAGGCGCTGACCGACTGATCAAGAATTATGGACGGGATTCTAAACAGTGAGATGATTGCTGATAAGACGGCCTCTATCGTTGACAATCGCCCGCGGCTGAGCCAATCGTAGCGGAAAGATATAAATAATAACTCGCGGAGAGGACAAATACCTGGCCAAAGACAAAAGATCTTGGCGGTGAAACCACTTTTTTGCAGTTCACTCGCCGCCTAATCGTGCCCTGACGATAAGCGACGCGATGCACGTGAAAATGAATTGTTGTTTATTTGCCGACCAGATGAGATATCGGCGTATGTATACAACCCAGTCACAAGATTTTTTACTCTCTCTCTCTCTCACTCTCTCTCTCTTTCTCTTTTTTTCTTATACTCGAGAGGTATTTCTTAATCCGTCGTAAAGTGCGTTCTTGAGTTCCGCGATCACGAGTTTTGCTGTCGCGAGATTTACAAGTTTGCAGATTTTGAAACCCGATAAGATTGAATTTTTTTTAATCGGATAAATACTTAGACCTTGCTCTGTATAAGATAAAAGTAATATAAACTTTAGATTGATGAGATAATGTTAAATTATCTAATAATCAATACGTTTTTATCAACTTAGTGTAAAAATACGTAAGTTGTTCCACTAAAGAAGTTCGATTCTCTTCACAAATATTGATGTTATCGCGCGAAACGTGGACTTTTGTTAGTGAATAGAATGGAAATTCTATTTGTTTGAACAGGTCATAAATATGCTAAGGTGCTAATGTAAAAGTTAAAGTTCAGTAAACACGAAGCTTTAATGTTCTATTAGCACTGATTTGCTATTTTTATACTTCTTATTTTAGATATCTTATTAGTACGCTATAGAATCTTGTTTTTTATATTTAAAACCATTAACATTTTAATAGATTATTTTAAAAGATGTATAAGGAAAAGTTTTTAGAAAAAAGTTTGAACTTGCGATACTTTTTGACCAAAAACTTTCTGAAAGAATGTAAAACTTTCGCGATGATAATATATAATTTTTTTTAAGAAAATGATTCTTTCTATAAGCAAATCATGGTATCTCTCCATTATCCATTGGAGGAGGTTCAGCGCAGACTTAAAAAAAAAAGTCGAGTACTTTTTCGCTAGTACAAACATCCGGTCTTGCCTATCACAAGCGCAAAACTAGCCAGTAGAAAATACACTAAAATATGTGTCGATCCAAGGTGAAGCAAAGCAAGAGTCGAATTAATAATTTGACCTCGAGCCCACACCGGCACGCCGCGTGATAAGTGCAACATCGAGCCGCGCTCGTCGCGGATGCAAAATGCACTGAAAGAGAAAACTCAAGTCGTGACCGACTTTTGGCGTCTGCCGTCTGCGCCAATGTACCTAAGCGAAAAAAATACACACACAATGCAAACGACTCGTTTAAATTTCAACCGAGCTGCCGGGGGGGAAGTCCATATACAAACCAAGTCGAGCACGACCGGGAAAACATCAAGGCGGCGGCAACTAAGCGGCCTACGACGCGTAAAATTTTCTCCGACCGAGACCCCCATGGATTGGCTTTTCCGCACTGCGCGCAACCGGCGACGGTCAATTAGCAATGCGCGAAATCGTCCGCGACGAGCTTCGCGCCTCCTCCCGAGCCTCTACCGATACCCGGCGGGGCGCGCGCTCTCTGCGCGACTTATCCCCCCTCCACGGCGTTCGCCAAAAGATCGGTTTATATATAAAAGCTCCGGGCGGCGGAGTCGCACGGCACGGGTGCTGTATTCGCGCCTCTAGTGCACGCTCGGCGCGCGTACGCACGCGGCCTCCGTCGGGGAAAGAGGTGGAAGAGGAGCTGACCGCGCGGGCCGATTAGGCGCGATGGTGACGCGCGTATAAAGCCGGCCGAGCACCGGGGTGGATGGACCAGAGGCGGCGCGGCCCGATCTGCCGAGCCGATCAGCAGGAGATGAGCCAGCGGCCTCCACGTGCTCGCCAGACGCTCGAGTGCAGGCCCGCGGAAAGCCGCAACCCGGGGCTGCGATTCTAGTAACTCTCGTGCTGGACGCGAGCGGACGCACCGATGCCCGGCTGCCTAAGACGCCAGACGCGAATCGCCATTCTGAATTGTGATTTTTATCAGACTGTGATTGATTGTTAAACGTAGATTCCTCACTTTTTATTTGTACCTTTACTGTAAGATTGACGAATTCGCAGAGACACGCAGCGATGGCAGAGTAAGTACTTCTTTTTTTTATGTAATGCATTTTTTTAGTCCAGATATACGGAGGTATTTTCTGCTGTGCGAATTGTGTGCTTTTTAAATTATTGCGTTCGAAGATAAAGCTCGCTTTGGTGCGCCGTACGCTTCTCGCTTCAAAGTTTGCATTAATTTTCTTTTGCCCGTTCATTTGCCGCTTGTCGCTCGCTTAATGTCATTGTATCGTTAAGTAATTTGAAGAAAAAAAAAGTGTTTTTTTTTTCGTAGCTTCTTCTTTATCCGATTTATTTTGGCTTAAATTTTTAAATACGAGCTTTTCAGTATTTCGAAATGCGAATTTTAAAGGCGAAGGTCATTGCACCTTCTGGCCAATTTCCGCGAGAAAATAATTGATGACATTGGGTTTGGATGTTTGCCAAAAGCGAGATCCGAGTACGCATTTTAAAAGTAACAAAAACTTATAACTATTCATCAACACTGGCGATAAAAAAAAAGGCTTCATTAATTTTTACGCAGTATCGTTTGCCTTTATTACCTCTTTTTTTTTTCATCATCGTGCGTCACTGTAATCCCCATAAAATTAAATTCTGGCGGAATCTCGTAAAAGTTATAGTTTTGTTTTTCTGCGTTCCATGGAGAGCCTGAATTTTATTTCTCACTTTTTTGTCCCATGCGGAAACGAACAAACATACATGTGTTCCGCACCGTGCGAATGATTCATATCACCGGACGAGATACTGTAATCGGGCAGAACCTACCAATCGGCACGGCACGGGATCACAAAGCACGTAAACCGTCGCTGCGGATCTTCCATTTTAATGCGCGACAAAAATTTCCGCATCACGACAGTTATTCGTAAACACATCGCCTCAGAAAGTTTCCAGTTAAGCCGCGTGCGTTAAAAAGTCTTATTTTAATTGACTTAATTTGCAAAACTTTATCGCAATTTAATTGATAGTAATTAATTTGTATGATTATTTTGGAAACATTTCATAAATTTTTTATTGAATTAATTAAAGGCAATAGTATTGAACTCTTCGAATTTGCAATAATTTTATTAATTGGTGGAAATAAAGCGCAAAAAATAATAAAACTCTTTTATTAGTTTAATAATACAAACAAATACGAAAAACATTGCGAAACACACTTAAGACTGTACAAACAAAAAATAAAAATAACTCTAAAAACTAATTTGTTTGAAAAAAAACAAAATGCAATTGAATTATTCAGTGGAATGCCTCAGGTGAAATTAATCATTTGTTTTTTTTCTTTTAATTGTTCTTTATGAATAAAGTGTTTTTTTTTCAGAATTAATAGCATATCATATCGGAATATGACTGTCCCGCTGTAATTTATTCTAAACAAATGTTTTAAATAAATAAAAAGAAATTCTTTTCCGTGACACTAAATGCCTATATACTAAACAGTGCTAAAAAATAATTACAGAACGCAAATAATTTTATTTGGCCTCATAAATATTGTAGAGTGCAATCGCGCAAAAATTACGCAAAAACTCGTTAGGTTCATAAACGCGTTTTAAAAAAGGAAAAGAAGAAAATTTGGAGCTTAAAAACACTCGTAAAAGAAAATTTGCTACTGGCCAAATTAATTTTTCGATAGTCTATTCATCATTCATTGACGCACAATAGCGTATCGGCAAATGCAGTCGAGCAATTACTTGCACTATTAGGTACCTGTTGGAGATAACATTTATATACGTCTGCCGTTCGTGATGCAATTAACCTATTAATATTCTTTAGCCGAGGAGCGTTGCAAGCGAATGATTGATGAACACTCTGTGATCAAAAGTTAAATCCATGATTAATTATATAAATGAAACCATTTGCATATACGCTCAATAGAATTCTCATTTTCCATATTTTCGCGAATCTAAATAACTGGTCTCGTAAGTAATTGATGCATAAAACTTGGTATTCTTGTATTATTCTTAATATCATTTTTTTTTTCAAATAAATATACAGTCTATTTATGGTAATTTCACACGGCGGAATGCGATACAAAAATTGAAAAATTCATTGCATAATGTACACGCTTCGTACCTGTTTACATTAAAAAGTCAAGAGATTTTTCGAAACGACGAGGAATCATTAATTTTTATTTAGTGCAAAAACGAAGAAATATGCTTTATTGCTTTCTAAGTTTATCGCATTTTTATTGACCTGTTTGTAAAATGCGAAATTATCGCAAAAGTATAATTTTGTTGAGAAAAAAGTAAATACCGCGCTATCAATTAGAGCACGCGCTTCTCGCGTCTATAGCATCACCTTTCGGCTTATCTTGACATTGTAACTGTACAAATTTAGAGATCTAATTTAAGAACTCGAGATGAAAAATGCACTTGTCATTAAGTCGGTGCGCGCAACCTTGGTAAGGCGGGATATTCGAATCGGGCCGCTTAAAGGAGACTTTCCCGCGCCAAAATTTTATTTCGAGTGAATCACATTTTAGCTCTTTGTTACGCGTCTTCTGACACACGCGCCTACTTATGCTTTCTTTCTTCCTCATCATCAAACAAGAAGAGCCCCGCCGAATTGGCACGTCGCCAATATTTTTTTTACTTACGCGGCAAAATGTCTATAGTTCGACGAATTTCTTAATGACGAAAGCACATGGTCACCCCCACTACTAAAATAAATAATGCTTAAAAAAAAAATAAAATAAAATCTAAAGTGAAAAACCGTAAATGCAAAAAATAACATCGATAGTATAGATACCCAAACAACACAACTGTGTTTTATAGCCAGTTGCGGGGTCATACCGATCGATCGGTCAAAACATTGGAAACCTAACCAAACAAAATAAATGCATTTTTTTCTAAATACAAGCAGGCGACGTTCGGTCGTTTATCGTAAAAACGCTGAAGAATAGAGTGCGATACTTACCGGAAAAACCGAGGAGATCCATCTGCCGTTGATCAATCGTGCAGATTTGATTGTCGGAACGAGCGAGCGGAGCAAAATAGAATTGACATGAATTATGATCATGGCGACTAAACTCCGCTCTCCGAAGGAACGCGATGCTGCGGAAAGTAGCGAGATATCCGCTGCAGCCGACGGTAGTAGGTGTCGCCTCGGACAGCTCGGTGCAGCGAGTGCGCGCATCAAATTCGAAAGTCATTTTTGTGACGTCGCCCCGAGAAACTTTCGATCGGTGCACTTTAACTTTGATAGAATTTTAATACTCAGTTTGACAGGCGTTTGATTTTTCAACAGTACGCCTACTGAATTATGCCAGTCAGTATCCGAACTATTGATTAATTTAGGAGCCATAAATCCGGACGATTTATACGGAAATTGTACCTACAGCAGACACATATAGATCGCGGGGAAAAAAGAAAATTCTTTTTTTTATAATTTTCCCAATGGCTTCGAGCGTAATTTGTATTTAAAATAGCACTAGTCTACTTTCAAAGCTATATATTTTTAGCGGTGACTCAAGTCAATTTTGCAAAGAATTTTCCACTGCGACGCGAGCATCATAAATAAAATTTAAAGTAAAGTAATTACTCAATTTTGCTTTTTCATTGGCGGGGGTCACACAAAGGACTTGAACAAAGTAACTCGAGCTTCGTCCTCGGTAACATGTATAATGCAATTAGTGCGCATTGCCTTCGGCGAGTCAGTTTAAACATTTATGAAAACAAATAATCGTGCGAAAGTCGGATACGGCACAAATGTAAAGAGGCAGAAAAAAAATAATCGTCGAGACGAGTAATGTGATTTACTTATCGAAGAGTCGCGCACGTGAAGCCGCGAAATTCCAAAAATATTGACTGCCGATCGGAGCGGTCCGCTTTACTCATTCTTTTTCGACGTCGTCGTGCAGGTCGCCCATTCGCGTGTGATGCAATTTTATCGTCGACGTTTACTCAAGGCGAAAGTTCGTATCCGCGATACGCATTTAGATATTTATGTGGTCTTCTTGATTTATTGAACAGAAGCCGTTCATCGTCAGACATTGATAAGAATATTTTCGAGTAAATGACATTTATTTTATATTGATGATGAATTATGAGATATATATATCCATATTCGCTGACTTTTTATTGTTCACTTTTCGTTAATGGAGAATTATTTTTAAATTTATTTTGAAATTTTTGTGAATGAAATGTACATAGCGAACGATTTCACGATTATTATCGAATCAACATAAATGATCTGTTGATGCTATTAAGCGATTAATTACTCAACAGATTACTCAGCCAATTGAAAAGAGTATCTTATGAAAGAGCATAAGAAGGAAAATAATTGGAAGAAATTGTAGCGAAATTTTTTTTTATCAAATTACGTACTATCATAAATACTTCACAAGCATTATTGAATTCGTATAAAAATAAGGAAATTCATAATTATATAATTTTAATTATATAAATTTTAAATTGGTAGTACAAGTCAAGAGGGAAATGTTGTAGCAAGCTTTTCCTACTATCTACGACAAAATATTTCGCGAGTAGTAATTTTAAATGGATAAAGGAAAGACAAAAAAGTAGCTAATCCACTTTTTTTCTTCTTCTTAACTTCAACCGAGCGATAAGAGAAATTTATTTGCTACGCTGCTTCAGGCTTCAGGGTGAACTCACGTGTAGATGCGAGATCGCTTGGAGAATTTCTTTATCGGGTTTTTTACCTCGATGCATTGCAACTATATAGCATTTATGCGATTAGGCGTTTACAACTCGGCGCTTTTAATTTATGTTTACCGGTTCTCTCCTCTTTTTCAGGAAAACGTCAGTGGTGCTGGACGCGGAGAAAGCCGCTCTAGTTGACCAGAACTGCAATGCGAAGATACAGCCGGCCTGCAACGGCCTTGACAAGAGTCAAGGCTCGGAGGGGAGGAGCAGTGGCAGTCCCTATAGACAGATTTTGGCGGCGATGGTAGCCCAGCTGGGTACGCTCAACACCGGCATGGCTTTCGGTTTCGCCGCCATAGTCGTGTCCCGGCTGAAAGAGGAGAACGGACCGATAAAGATTGACTCGGAGCAAGAGTCGTGGATAGGTATGAGCACCTGATAAATTATCTTAAAAAGTCAGCTGTAGAGAAAAAGCGATTACGTAAAAGAGGAAAATTCTTTCAGTGAATACCCTGTTAAAAATAGGAACGTTGAAAATCAAGTCAAATGAATAAAGTTTTTTAAAGGTCAACGTTGATTTTCAACGTTCCTATATTCAACAAGGTACACGGAGAAAAATATCCCATTAAAAATTACTATAGTTTTACCTAATGCGAGGACAAACTGGAATTATCAAAAAAATTAGTATAATAACCAGCAAATTTTACTAAAGTTGTACTAAATTTTACT
>JAWWEN010045307.1:0-12234 GCA_035582955.1 Sycophila texana
AAATTCTTCTCCGTTCAAAAATTATGGCCGTTTCCGCTTAGGGTAGGCATATTAGGCTCAGGTACCTTATATATATTCAAAATCAATGAACTCTGACATCATTTATAGTCGCGTACTAGCGATATCAAATCGTTTTCGTTTTATACTTCAAAAGATTATTTTATTTGTTATTTGAAAAGGAGAAGACTGAAGTTTTTTTATTTATATCAATTATAAAACAAAATAAAACGTTTTATTTATTAATAATTCTACATGAAAGTATAGCTAAGTGTTTTTATACTAAATCGTATACATACCCTGTAAATAGAGTATAATATTGACAAAAAGAAATCGATTGTAATAATAAAATAGAAGCGGAAAAGCTTCTTTCAGTAAGCTATTATAACCGATGCGCTAAAATAAGTCAAAAATTTTCGATGAAGCTTTGGGTGTCGTTCTAGAAACTTTTCTTTTCGCGTGAAGCACAAGCAGAGATAAAATTGGCTATAAAATATAAAGACTTAACAGGGAGAAAAAAGCGAGAAAAATGAGTCGTCCAGACCCAGGCAGGGAAGGTGAAACAAAAAAAAAAGGAAAATCGGCGGACGTCTCGCGGGAGGAGCAAGACGGGGCGGGGGTGGGATTGCGATCGAGATAGGCCGTCGAAAAAAAATATCACGTAGGAGCACGTCAGCGTTTGATCGATACGAAAATTGCCGCGTGACGCATTTCCAGACTTTTTTTCTCTCTCGCCCCACCCCAGGACCGCGTTGCGATGACGTGCCCGTAATGCAATCTGACTGATAATACCCTATTTCCGTCAGCAGTCGACGGGGTTGAAAAATTAATTTCTCCACGCACTCGATTCCTCCGCGAAAAATTGTTTCGGCACAATCGCACATATTCGCAGCATACAGGTTCCAGCGAATTTCGTGGGATTTTCGCGGAACGCCGCGCTCTCCCCTTCGGCAGAACAGCGCGGATCGAAATTTCCGCGCGCGCTCAGCATGCGAATCGCGCGATCGTACGGGCAAAAATCCCGCGGGAAGACTGCCTATATTTAAGCGTGCGCGGCAGCGCGAGATGAAGCTTGCCAAGGAGACCATATTGACGAATCCTTTCTTTTTTTTATACTTCCGCTTAGTTCCTAGTTTTCGCGCGTACGCCTTCCCTTTTATACGGAATGCGCGCTATCTCGAATTCTATACCACAGTGACTCACTCGGGGGGGGGGGGGGGGGTAATACGAAATTCGTCCTTTAATAATGAGCAAAACGCTAAATCCGCTAGAGTGAAATGGAGTTAATTTTGACTCGATTGGAGTCAAATTTTCACTCGAAGTTTAGATTGAAATTAACTTTCTCGATTAGAGTGAAGTAGAGTAATTTTTTCACTCAAATGTAGAGAGAAATGGTAGACCATAATTTAAAAAATACTGCTCTCTAAGAGTGAAATGAAGTCATTCTACCAATGTATGACGATTATTTCACTCCAGTAGAGTAAATTTCAAATTTAACTTTATGAATGAATTAACTCCAGAATTACTCTAAAAAACCTAACCAAAACTGCGAAATTTTAATTTTCGTTCGTGGACTCGGTGGCGAACCGTGAAAGGATGTGTTTTATCCTTATTCTCGTTTCGCAGGTTTGGATCTTTTTCGTTCGTCCGCGGGAATTCATGGAGATGATCATGCGACCTATCATCGATTGTAGGGGAAGGACTCGGGCCTAGAGTAAGAAAAATGTCGGATTCTTGGGTAGAAGAACTTTAATTATTGAATTTTTTTTAAATATTTATATTTTTTTTAATAATTTCCTTTTACATATGTTTATGATGCCCGCGCCCCCTACCAGTAAATCGTCTCGGCTTCGCCTCGGTTTTTCAGATGTCGGGCGCGGGCATCAACTCCATGTAGCGTATTGGAACAGCTGACTCAGTGCATGTGCACTCAGCCGGGAGGAAACGTTGAGCCGTCCGGGCCTCCCCAGGATCGCGACGTCGATCAATAAGGCGCCGGCGCCAGATGGCACGGTCGGTCGACGCGCCAGCTCGCGAGCATGAGCTTGCGACCGGGCGGCCCAGGTGGCGCCAGCCGAAGGAAAAGCTCGGCGGAGCGACTGAGCTACCACGTGTTGGTCGCGCGCGATCGTTACACCGCCGATGGGGAGCTTTATGCGCTCCGCGCGAGGGTGGTACACGGGTCCTCTGGGAACTGGCGAATCGCAATGGTGCTTGCGCGAAAGGTGCTTTGGAATGCATTCGGAATTTCAGAGCTCGCGACGCGCTCTTCGAATTCTGTAGTAATTAGTTTTCTTTTTTTTTATTACATTGTTTTGGTTAAGGACTTTTTTTAGTTAAATTATGGGCATATTTTTATTGCGGCTATTCTGAGGTTACTGTGTATAAAAAGTTCTTTTACGGGGCTCTTGTAGCTTTAGTTAGAAAAGACTCACTTTATGAATTATAGTTTATCGCTTATGATACTCGTAAAATCCAATGATATATTTTTATTGAATAATTCTTTATATTACTTAGGCAAATAATACCACGCGGAAAATAGTACCTTGATTCAATTAAATGTATGGTAAAAAAAACTTTAAAGTGTGGATTAAAATTCTCTGTCATTAGAGAAAATACGTGACATTTGATCGAAAGATTTTTTTTAATTCTTTATTAAAATAATGCTACCGTACATTTATGCAATATCCATTTACTGTACATTACATTTTGACGTAAACAGCTAATATAAATAATCAAATGCAAAGCTTTTAATAAACTCTTGCATGGTCATGCTTGTAACATTAAATAAATTTTCATATACATTTCCATCAACAAAAACAAATAATTAAGCTCAGAATTAACTCATCCGTCTATTAAATAGAAAAATAAAGATTAAATTGAATTAAAAGAAAAATCTTGTTAGCGTCGCGTCCGACTAAACTCAACGTACATCTACTTAGCCGCTCGAGCCGTGAGAATTAACATTTTTATTAAAGCATGCAGTGAAAAAGGATCGCGTTCGCCGCATTAAAATTCCTCTTTCAAGCCCCAGTGCCATTAGACACCACTCTCACTTTTCATACCACGAAAATGTTTGTTTCGAACACACATAAGCGTAATTCGGCCTCGCGCTCATAGTGAACATGACTCATCGTTTGGTTTAAGACTGACCTTTATCCTGCAGTCACGTGAAAGTATAATTTGGAATGCAGATTTTTACGAGAGCGGAGAGCAAGAACGAGCGATATTAAGAGCTTGCGGCCCGTTCCTTTTGCCTCCCCCCCTCCTCCCTCCTCTATGCCGTTATATTCGATCGGCCGAGCGGCTTCTTTGTCAGCGAAAAAAAATCATCTATCCTGAGCTCGCTCCTTTTCTCGTCGCCTCGACAAAAGCGCATACGTTTAGTACTACCCGTTAAAGACGCTCTTCGAGCTTCTTTCCACCCAGCGACCGATAAGAGGACGACGCTTTTCCTTTCTTGCGCTAAAATGCTGGCTAAAATTTTATTTAAACAATCGTCGGTCACGAATAAAAATAGAAGCTTTAGAGTCAAAAGAAGCGAACTCACGGTCGAGACTCGCGGCTCGTGTTCCCAGTGCAGGTAATTAGCGACACGTACGGGGAGAAGTTATCAGCGCCGGCAGGTCCGCACGATATACCGCGCAATCGTAAAAACGTAGGAAACACTAAATATTCGCACGAGCTGTCGTCGAAATAAGCCGGCGTTAACGTAGCATTGACTCTACCCTCCTTAAGGCCGCGCCGCTGGAAAATCGATTATTCATGAGTGCGAGAAAACGCAGTTCTTTCGGTCCTCCCCCTCCGCTCCTCCTCGCTTGACGAGGGTGAATATAATGTACTCGAAATTTGCATTCGCGCGAGACCTCGACGATGGCGAGCTCGAGGAAAAAAAACCGCACGGTCGCCGTTTAAGGGTGGCTTCCGGCGGCCGATCGGCGCTAATGGCCCCGCGAGTTCGGCCGCGCCAAATTATAGAGAAAACTGAGTCAAGGATCGCTCCCTTCCGCCACATCCCGGGGCGGACTTATCAGGCTGACCTTAGCCGCCGCGCCGTCGGCGCCGATTGGTCGATACCTGAAAATAACCGGGCGCCGCCGCGGCCTATCTGATAACGAGACCCCGGGCCGCCTCGGGGATTTATTTATAAAGGGAGTGTATGTAGGTGTGTGCGAGCGATCAGCCCTGATTGAACATCCGCGGGAGCCGGAGGACAGAGAAATAACGTCCGCTGAATTTTTTGGACGGTGCGTTTTTTTTCGATCCTTCTTCGAGGCGAAGGAAGTGCGGGAAAGCATCGATGACTTGCGAAACTCGGACTTGAATGGCAAACGTAAATGAATTGCATACTACTGCTCGATGGGAAAAGGAATCTTTCGAAAAGACTTTGATTATTTAATCTGCTTAATAGCTTTTATTACAGCGTTTTAGAATTTTTTGTATGTATATTTTTTTAATTTAAATATTACGTAAGCTAAATCTGTATGATTTTATATAATTATTTTTTATGGAATTTTATGCAAATAATTGTCAACTGGTTGAGTTTTCTTTTTTTTTGTTTTAAAGGAAATTGAAATATAGCGGGACCAGCGAGAGGAACAAGCATATTTTAATCAACTATAGCGTAATTGAATGTTATTGCGAAAATGTTAATTGAAAAGGAAATTGATTTCATTTCAACACGAAAGTTAGGTATACGAAAAAAAAGAATATACTATACCTTCGTGGTACTAATAATCGTGAAAGTAGAAAAGGTACCGGTAAGTTCAGACATTAACATTCACTATCGTTAATTAAATTTTTCTCGTGTGTTAACCATTGAAAATAGTATACATTTAATACTCGAACAAATTTATTTACAACTTCATTTTAGTCTGTATTTACGGACATAAATAATGTGTAAAAAATAGTATAGGGGTTATAAGAAATATCCTCTGGACATGTAATCGAGAAGAAATCTAATGAAACTTAATGAGGGTTTTATCGTTCGATCAGAGCAGGCGGACAGGGGCTCCTTGATTCTCTCATGCGAACTATTTATCCGGCTTCGGCTTGAGCTTCGTCGGCCGCTTTTCCCGCGATATTTGTCTTGCCTCTTCGCCATCGCTGATGGGTCTTTTCGGGTTGCAGCCCTGATAAGCAACTTTGCGTGTAGCGACGTTTTACTACAGAAGGATTAATTTAAAGCTCGAGATAATGAAATGTATTTAAATAAAATGATTAAGTGAAAATACATTTTTTTAATTTAAATATAAAGATTAGAATTAGTTGTATTTTTTATTATTTGAAAATAAGTAATTTGTCACTAGTGAATAATTTTACTTTATTCTCTAGTTACAAATTACCTCATTAATAATATTATGTTATCTCAAAAATATTTTCAAAATACCCGTATATTAAAGTATTCTCAGAATTCTTATACTATACCAGAATGAAATATTTTATTGTCTCTGATTAATTTTAAACTTACAAAAAGTATATTATTGTTTTAATTCTATTTAAATAAAAAGTATCCTGAAGAAATTCGTATTACTGTATTAATGTTTCGTTGAAACCGTATCGAGTCTTCGGCGGAACATGTCAATCGATTCTCCGATTGCCGGCGGAACCTCGTCAATATATCGCTTCCTCGAAGAGATTAAAAATAATGATCCACCAACAATAAAATATTAAAAATCGCTTCTTACGCTGCGCGGTCCAACATCGATTTCGCATGCAACTTTATATCTCGTGCTACCGGAAACCATCGTTCCGGAGGTCAAACCTTTCAAAAATTTTCAGCTCCTCGATTCTGCGTGTGCATTAAGTAATTGATGAGCGCGAATCGAGAGCGACATTAGCCTTTCATCCATTTATCCTGCCGGGGCGAGGGTTGCGCGGCGAAAAAAATACAACGACTCAATATCGAAATGGTCGATTCGTGCGGTAACGCGAAGTGCTGGCGCTCGCATTGTAAATAACGAGGAGTCGGGCGTAATTGCGCCTCGTTATGTAAACTAGTTGTTAACGACCGCTAATTTACCGAGGCGCTGGAGGCAATTTTTCCCATCGCTGCTCACACGGGCAGGACGAAAACCGACGGTGGCCGCCCAAGTTTCTCATATTCTTCCGCGGAATTACATCAAGATGAATTATTGCACTCCGGGAGCCCATTGTTTGTCACGGGTGGCGCCTGATCGCCATGTATAATACGCGATGTTTTGGTTTCAGAAAACGACGTTTATTTCTACATTACTCTTCAATGTAAGCAATAAAAAAAAATAAAAAAGAAAAAAAAGGATTGGACGAATCAGCACCAAGACGCGGTATCGTCGTCACTTAGAGTAACAAGCTCGGCTAATATTTGCTCAACAGCGAGGTATTTTACGCCCCTTGCTCAAATTACACGTTACGATGTCCTACATACCCACGCTCTGTTGTTCGGCTGTCAAGTAGAATTGATTTTTTCCGTTAGAGATTGGCTACCTTTGTGCTGGCTTCCCCCATCCCATTAATGCGAGGTTAAAAATAAATGTTTCAGCGCAACGAAGCCGAAAAGCCAACGGGGCCAATTAAATTTAAACGATAAAACTCCTAATATCTCGAAAGCGACGGGAAAGATTAATTTTCCCATTAAACGCGAGATAACTCACGGGGACTATCTTTATCTCGAGATAAAGCTACCATTAAACACGCTGTTATCCGAAAAGTTCACCGGTCGCTTCATTGAAGTATTAACGCTAATTTTGTTTAATTAATTTCCTTTTCATTTTTTTTTTTTTTTTAATTAAATTTATACGTTCGCAGTTGAATGTAAAATTGAGTTGACCGCTAAAGCAGTTGCCATTTGCACTGCAGGCGTGTATTATTCCGGAAAACTGGAACGTCGAGTTGTTTAGGACAGCCTTGGCTGTACAGACGTCAATTTTACACCCCGGTTAGTAGCTAAGATACAATCAGTGCATAATCGTTCTGGAATTATTCAGTTCTGATCAAATTTCAATTAAATCAATTGCAGTTTTAATCGATCGTTTAGTTTTATAAACATGCTTTTTCCTCCCCCGTGTCAAACATTTTAATTTTATTTTACATGCTCAAAAATATCCCCGAAGAGTAAAATTAACCAAAAATAATAAATTTCATGTTTAATCAAACGTTTCGTTTTTAGAAACTTTACTTTTGCGTTATTTGCCAAATTTTTCTATTTAATTTTTTAGTTACACAAAAAAAACCCTCACGGCGAAATAGGCAACCCTTTAGTATTATTAAAAAAGTAGTATATACAAAGCATCTAAAAAGTTCATAAGTTTCAGAAAAGCTGAAGAAAAAAATCAAATCAAAATTATATTTCGACTTTCTATCGCGTGAATCCTCGTACGGTAAGCTCGACAGGACCATCCATCATATCCCTCTACTGAAGCCACCTAATCTCTTGCTCGCATCTTCAGTAATAAAGAAAAGTTCCCACGCACCCCTAAAAATAGAAATAACACCTCGTTCTCCCTAAAATCCAGCCCCCCTTTCACAAAAATAAACTACTGGACAAGAACTATTGTTACAACTGCTACAACTACGAAAAAGCACGGGTGAACTCTTTTGATTCCAAATTAGCAACTGTTGATGATGTTGGAGCTATTCCTAACTAATGGGGTCAACCCCATAATTGCTCGTCAGAAATTATAGTCAGTAATTAACACTGGAATTATGTACTTCGTCAGTAGTTCATTAGTAGTGCATCAGTACAATAATTTTATAAATAGTTAAGAAACTATTTAGTAGTTTATTTTCTTCATAAAATCAAACTACTAGACAACTGCTGCAACTACTAAAATCTACTAATGAACTACATGATTTCAGTAGTAAATCAGGAACTACTGATCAGTACAAACACATTTGAAGGTACTCCTTATAGTTTTGCCATACATTTATTCGTCAGTCGTTACCAATTTACCTGTGGAAGGCTGTATAATTCATCAGCAGTTCATCATTCAATAGTTTATTTTTCAGAATCTCAGAATACATCGTCAGATATCATCAAAAGCGATTAAACACAAAATTAAGTAAAGGCCCTCGCACCCTCTAAATGTGAAAGAGTGAAAACTCAAACTCCTTAACGTTATAAGTCGTGCTCATATCGGGAAGAGTGAACGACTTATAGCGTTTGTAAAATTTCGCTCTTTCATATTTAGATGGGCAGAAAAAAAAAATCGGCCGGCGCCCGCTGCACTTTTGCAGCGAGCTGTACGCGCGCGGCGTGCACCTACCCGCGGACGTGGGAGCGCCGCCCCGCGGCGTCGTGCCGCGTCGCGCGCAGTCGCTCGGCAAGCGACGCTCGCGACGGGAGCCAGAGCGGCGTGTGTGCTGGCGGAGCGCGTCCTCCCCGTGGCCTGAACTCCCTCTGTCTCTCTCTCCCCCCGGTCCCCCCGAGGAGAGCCAGTGCATCCAGCGGACGGCGCGGCTGGCGCTATGGACGAGCCCCCGGACCTCGACTGACCGGAGCACCAGGTCCCCGGGTGTGTGCAGCAGCAGGCGCGCGTCTCAGTGTGCGGTCCGGCCCTTACGTAACTCGCGCGCGCGTCCGGCGCGGCATGCGACCTCGGCCCCGGCTCGGCGAGGCAGTGCGGCCGCCGCGGGCCTCGGGACGGCCCCGTCGCTCGAGGTAGCCCGCCCGGGGGAGGAGGCGCGCTTGCGCTGGCCCCGCCGATCAGTGCGGGGGAACGCGTGTGTGCACAGGTGTCGCCAGGCCCGATCGATCGGCCGCGGCGCGCAAAAGCTCGCGGGAGGCTTGCCCTTTTTCGCGCAACGCTCGGCGGCGGCGGCATGGAGAGGCGCGATCGATCCGCACGGGGGGCCGACAACACCCGGATGCCCCGCGCGGCCTGATCGATCCCCAGGGAGCGGCGCGACGGCGACCCCGGCTCGCTTACTTCGGGGCCGTCGGGAAAGGAAGGAAAAGGCCGAGAGAGATTCGGGGGCGGGCAGAGGGTATTGTACTTTGGCGCCTTGGAGCGCGCCCTTTTCTTAGCGTCCGCCGTGTGTGGAGGAGGTGCGAAGTGCGTCAGCCAGAATGACGTCCACGACTGACTCTCTGTATTTATAGTCGGCGGGTACGAGGAGGGCCGTCGCGATCGGCGCCCGCATCGATCGCCTTGTCCCCCCGTCGCTCGTTCTTTTTTTTTTCTCTCTCCGTTTTTTTTGCATCGCGCGCGCCGCGATCGCGGCGGAGAGGAAGAGAGCCCGTCCGTGTGTTTTGTGCGCGGCGAGGGGCTCGATCGTCGCTCAGCCGCCAGCGTTCGCCGATCGGGCAGCCTGCGGGAGCACGTGGCGGCAGACAGTTGACTCTCTTATTTTGCTACGTCCCTATTTTGGAGAATCGTCCCGAGAAGCCATTTTCTATTACTTTTCGTTGTGAGACCGAGGTCTTGTTTTTGTTAACTCGGTCGATACGAGGTACGCACGTGTTCGCTTAGTGACGTATAGGGCTGTTAAATTTTTTTTTGTGTTTTCGCGTCGCTCCGTTTTGCTCGTGTTTTTTTGCACGACCGTTCGGCTGGACGAGTGCCCGAGGTGGGAGAGGGTGCATCGTTGCTCTTGACGCGGGACGCCAGTGACGCTCAGCCGGGAGACGACGAGGGACTCGTTTTCGGAACTTCGAGAGGTTGGTTGATCCTCGGTTATGTAATGTTTGCGGAGGAGCACACCTTCCTTCCATTCCGACACTCCTTTTTCTTTGTTAACTCTGATTGATACGGGTGAAGTAAGTTACTTGCCAATTTTCGGCTAGGAGAAGGTCTTGTTTATTGTTTGCCGTGGAAAATAAATAAGGGTTTCTCGCTGCAAAATAATGTTTGACTCAAGGCTACAGAGTAGCTAATAAAGGATTTTATTCTCAGGACATACTTTTGCTTGTGTTACGAAAACAAGGTTTCCTTAACGTACGGTACTTTATTTATTTTATTTTATTTTTTTTTTTTTAAGAAAACAGGTATTTATTTTGATTATTTTTTTTAGAGAATTGAAAATAAATTTTAATAAACAGTGCCTACCGCGTCTGCTCATCCATACTTATATATAATTACACAGATCCTTTTTGTTTAAATTATTTAAAAAAAAAAAAACAACATTTAGTAGTGTCTATATATATTTTCATGTACCATTCAATAACTGCTTTGAATTATTCAAACGCTTCAATCTATAATCGTAGAATTTTTTGCTTGAGCTGCGCGGAAAAGCCAACTTCCTACTTGTTACTTATTCAATCGACATCATTCTCTTAGCTACAAAGAATTCAGAGATTCACTCCAATCCCTGCCTCCCTCGTCTCTCATCTCTAACCCTTTCATAAGAACCCACCCCTTCACCTATGCAACTACTCCTCCGCGATCATTTAGCTAACAAAAAAAAAGAGAAAAAAAGAAGAACACCCGAGTTCAGCAGCGGCTTTGTGTGTCTGTGCTTAGAGAGGCGCGGCGGTGACGAGGAGGCGGGATATATGGGCCGGCGGAGCATCAGGATCCGGGCTGCGGTGCTGAGAGAGAGGCGTGCCGAGGCGGTGACGCCAGGATGACGAGATACGGTCTGGCGAGGCTCGCGCTCTGGCGGACGAGGCGCTCCAACGCTACGCCCGCCGGCAACAACCAGGAGAACAACCCCCTCATGTACGCCGAGCATTTCTGACGTCTCAAGCGCACGCCTCACCGCACGTCGCCGAGCGCCGCACTTGGTTCCCTCTTTTACCCTTAAAGAAAACCACCCCACCCGAGCCCTCTCTAACCTCGCCCTTTTACATTTTTTTCCTCCAGGGCGAGCGATGCGCTGCCGCTTTACGTCTATATGCGCCCTGCGAGAGCTTACGCTGCTGGATTTGACTTTGTTGATGATTTACGAGGAGATGGTTATTGATCGTTCGTGATGTAATTTTGTTATGATCTGTTACATGGACTGGTCGTACCGATTACAACTGATCTTTCGGTAGTCTGATTGCAATCAGCAGTATCTATATTGGTTTTATTTCAGAATAATGATTTTATGATTAATGATGTGCTGACATTTAAAAAGAATTTTCCTTTTCTTGAAAAAAATCGATTATTATTAAATTATAAATTGATCGTATGTTATTGAAAAATTCAGCAATAATGTACTGGAAATTTACTTTAAAAAATCGTTAAGCTATATAATCTTTCCAGATCTTTGTCCTTTGATTTATTTAACACTAACATTAATTTATTATTTCATGTAAAATTATACTTAATTTATCCTCGACAAAAGTCAAATCCCGCAGAAAAGAGCAGTCAGTGGGGCAATTTAATTTTTGTTATGTTTGAAAAATAGCGCCTTGCGAGTTTTTGTTTTTTGTTTTTTAAGGCGCAACGCTTCTTGTATACTGTTGGCAAGCAAATGATTTTTCCGTCATAATATACACAGCATTTCAGTTTTGTAAAATTTTGTCATGTTCTTTATATCTTACCTATATGATTTTTCTCGTCGGTTAAAATAAAGACCACCCGCAATACACCTCATTTATTTTTTACACGAAATTTTAATTTACCTCCTCACGCTCTTCTCGCTTACTGTGTTTGCGTCGCTGTTGACATGTTTTTTAAAACCGATTCTTAGAAAGCTTATTTGGAACTGTAAATTTATGGACGAATAAAAGGCAGCATTTTTGCAAAATCGTTCTCACCAAATGTTTGTTAATGCCTCCACACACCGACAGCAGTGCGTACGAGAAAAGAAAAGAAGGAACATCCCGATTCCTTTGACATTCTCGACATTGTGTACGTAGACTTCCCGTCGTTTCCATTGGCTCGTGCGGTGCAATTCTTCGCCGAGCAGAGCAGAGTAAACCCTCGACGCACCTGGGGCGCAACCGTCGAACCAATGGAAACGCGAGTTTTCCTTTTGACTCGCTTCTTTGCTTCGAGAGCCTTTGGCTGTAAGTGTGTTGATTTTTATGTGCTTGAACCGAGTTATGTTTGCGAACATCGACGATCGATGGAGCGCTGAAAATTTAGTCGGCGAGATTCAGAGTGACATTATTTTACCAGTCGCTTTATATCGGTGTGCACGCACACGCGCGCGGGACGGACGACACGTGCGACTGCCTCATTCAAAGCGAAACCCACGAATCTTAGCAGGTGTACGTCAAATTTCTTCATTTCACTTTATATATATATACTGTCTGACAATGAGAGCCGCAGCGAGTACAAAAATAAAAGCACAACACTCTTCAAATTCTACTGTATTGTGTTTATATAT
>JAWWEN010045318.1:0-12226 GCA_035582955.1 Sycophila texana
AAATCTTACATACACGAATTTTTCTGCTCTGGCGAAAATATAAGGCACTTCCGTGTAGCGGTCGTGCCTAAAAACTGGTGGTGAAGGAAAATGTAGTAACGTCTACTGATCTATTTAATTTGGATTGCCAAGTTTTATTCTTACAATTGCTTCTAGAGGAAACATTTAAATTTCGCTCAAAGTGGAAAATTTTGCTGTCTAAAGTCGACTTATAGCGAAAAACTATATACTGCATCAACGAAATATTACTAAAAATTAATAGAAAAAGGTGTATTTATCGATTAGTAGAGAAATTTCTACTAATTTACTATAAATATGGAAAAATTGCTAAACGATTTTCAGCTGACAACTAAAGAGACATAAATTTTTTGTAAAATTACATATGTAACTATAGAAGTTACAAAGAATATATTAATATGATACAAATAAGAAATATTACGTTTGGGCAATTCATAAGAAAGTTTCATTAAATATTTATTTTCTGGTGTTATATGACCCCTTTGGAATAAATAATTCTTCATAAATTGTAAATAGTACCAGGCGCAGTTATTTTTGGTCAGGTGGCATGTTTTGATCTAAAATTAAATTTATGGCGGCACCATATTTTTTCATTTTACATTCACTAAGAATTTTTTTGAATTAATCTTTATATAATAGTTATTACTGTCGCAAAATATCAAAAAAAGATTTAAGTTCACTGAAAGGTGAAAATATTGACATTTTTTAACATTGTCTTTTTTTAAAAAGATTTCATCAAAATCTGCTTATAGCTTGCAATATATAAATAAAATTAATCTCCCATAAAGATTAGAGACTCATTCCTGAAAAAATAATTGTATAATGTTGTATAAAAAAACTGCAACATGTTTACAAAAAAATGTTTGTTACCGAACAATTGATCAACGTTTTCAGTAAAATAAAATTCATAATTTAAAAACATTCTAATGTAAAATAAATCATAATTGTATCTAAAGTAAATCGTAATCCTATCCGTAACACCGGCAAACTTTCCAACCCCTCTTATAAGAAAACTGCACCGTCCGTAAATAGACTAATCATTCGCTTTCACTTTACAATCGGCATCAATGTCTGAGAATAGTACGTGGTCCATCGGTCAGCCTTTGAATTCGCAATGGCATCCGGTTATTAGAAATGGTCTGCGATCTGATCTACTGCCTGATAGAAAAAAGTAGAAAGTAGTTCAAAAATGTCTTCCGTCTAACATATTTGCACCCAGAGAAATTTATAATAAAAAATTGCGTTATTTTAGTGGTAACTGCGGGTTATTTGAATTTTCTTATGGCATCAATAAATTTTACAATGGAGTTACAGTATTTTTCTTTTTAATTTAAAACATGTAAAAAACATAACTTTATTTTTTAATAGCCTCGTATAAAAAATTTACTGGTTTTCATATCATTTTTTTAATTAAAATTTATCATTTGAATTTTTTTTTGTGATGTCACGTCTACGATGACAATCCTCATAATTGTATTTGATTTAATTTAGCGCACTATAAAAAGCTTTTTCTTTTTTAAATTTTATTTTTGTTTGGTGTGTCAATTGTCTAGGCACATTTATAACTCTTATTAGCGAATATACGATCAAGGTATATTAAAGAATCTAAAATTGTACAATGAAGCTTTCGTTGGGTATTTTGGTAGGTGCTGTCATGCTTAAAATTGAATAAGCATATAAGATTCTCTACTTTTACTATATTAATAGATTCATTGATTCATTGGTCATTTTTCTGTTTACAGTAGGGCGTATTCTTGACTTTTATTTTAAATAGCACGACCTCGTGCACGTGGAGCAAATTTTCAATTTTGTTTGAATAAAAATCCGCTTTTCGCCAGTCTGAATTCGAAAGTGAAGTATTCGCTGGGTAAATAAATATACAAGAGTTTGGGCGATCCTTTTTTTGCATGCATAGCTTCGGAGCAAAAAAAAAAAAAGAACGGAATTAGCGCCGTGTATACCGACGTGTAATAATCATTGACGATGCAGTAAAAAAAAATTAACAACATGCAAAAGTTATTGTTCTTTTCCGACACGTGCAGGGCAATAAAATTTTTAAATATCTTCGTAATAATGATGCTCCCTCGTAGGTTGTTATGTTTATTCAAATAAAACGTCTGGCACGTGCATAACGTAAAAACATAATATAATCGCAATATAATTTTACACGAGCGAAATATTCATGTATTTCGATTTTCATCCGCTCTAAAAATCTTGTTTGATTTTTTTTTTTTTTTTTTTTTTTTTTGTTAAACGTCGATAACGTAATGATATTGCTCGCACGTGTAAAAATTAAAACAAAAATTTCCACTCTTATGAAAATCTATTTTTGTGGTGAATCGTACATTCGATACGATTATCGTGTATTTTTAGATCACGTAGTAAAAGTCATAAAATTCGAGGATATTTTGTAAAGAATATATTTATTTTGGACACTTTATACACTTTATACAAACGGCCCCCTTTTAAAATTGCATCATACACTTGAGAACAAAAATTGGAAGTTTTTACTCATTTATTATTTATACACTTGAATAAGAAGCTTCGATGTAAATATGAATAAGTAAAAATTTATTTATACAAAATAGGTATTCGAGATAAAAAAAATTGTTTTTAAGTCGTTTTCATGGTCAGAGTTGAATGAAGGTGTTTTCTTTGGTAAAGTGGTTTTGTAAAAAATAGTGTATATTACACACCTACGGGAAGTAAAAGCAAAGAATGCCTGAAACCACGTGTCAATTGATTTGAGTGAAAAACATGCGATTTAAATTATTCTTAATTTATCATCTCTATGACGAGTATATATACTATTTTTTAGCCTGGCGAGGTCGAAATATACTCAACCTTCGCGATTAATATGTAACCGCTGAGCGCAAAATCGCCACTTTCGGTCCGCCTGGCAAAAAATATAAATTTGTATGTACGATGAAATAATAATAATAACAATGCATTTTCGATGTTATTTATCATCGCGAAACGCTTAGTACTTATAATTGTCTTATTTAAAACAAAATTTCTTGTTTTTTTTTTGTAATATTGAAAAATGAATAATTGTTTTATTGTTATTTCATTTCATGAGTTTACGCATTTTCATCACACACTTAAAACTAGAAGATTATAATAGTAATTTAAAGGGGGTCAATCTGTAAATTGCACTAAACAAAGAATAATCGTTTGAACTCCTCAAAAGTACCTAGTACACAAAAAAAATATCTTTATCAAGTAAATAAATTTATCGTCTAAAATATAAAATCTAAGAAAGGCACTTACTTTATAAGAGAATAATTATCTCAATACATTTAAATTCAAGAAAACCATTGCTTTTGTCAGTGTAAAAATTCCACAACAACAATTTCCATCTGACGCAGCCTCGAATAATCGCGTTTTAAAGTCTCCGATCCATCAGCACACTCTAACCGTGAAAATAGTCATCATAGTCGGTTTAAGAAGGTGCGCAAGAGCGACGGCATAAAAGAAGCACCGATCGAGAAAGAGAGAGAGAGAGAGAGAGAGAGAGACCCATTGAAAATCGCGAGTGGAGCTGGAGGCCGCGCGCAAAAAGTCTCGGCCGCGGGCATATCCCGGAGCCGTCGCCGGCGCGCATTTTCTCCCCGCTCCAATACACATCGAGCGAGCGCCACGGCTTTTTCTTTCACCTACAACTCGATCCGGCGCGCCGCGGCCTTAGAAGGTCGCTAGCTATATAGCGCTAGCCTTCTTTAGCATCCTGTTCGTGCGCCGCGCCAAGCAGATACCGTCGCGCGCCGCTCTGCCTCCTTTTCCACGCGGACGGAGGCCGCGGCGATACCCTCTCTCTCTCTCTCTCTCTCTCTTTCTCTCTCTCGCACCTGCACCGCGTGCACCTTCACTTTGCGCAAGTCCCGCCGCCGGGAGACGTAACGCTTCAATCGGCCGGCCTCTCCGGCCGTCCTTCTCCCTCGAGCGGGCACCTCGCGGGGACTCGATCTCTCGCGACGGAGAGCTTCGGGGGAGTGACCCTCTCCTCGCGAGAGGAGCTCCTCGAGCATCTTTCATTTTTCGGCGGGAAGAGCCGCGGACCTGTTAGCGCGCTTGATTTATCGACGAGAGGGTTACTATTCATTTTAGGCGCTCGGAGCGAGCGCTATTTCGTTTTCAAGTGATTTTCTTTTTAATATTTCTAGAATATTAACAAAGAAGGTTTCTGCTACTGAATAAGGAATTAATTGTTATTTATGGATTTTAATCCATTAAAACGGGTTACAAGAAAGTTTTTGTAACTAACAAGAGTGTGAACTCTCCGGAGCACTAGTTTAGATGAGACTTTGAAAATCGCTTTCTAGTACCAAATAATACAACAAATAACCATCTTCTTTGATCTCGTGGTCGTTTATTAAGCAGATATAATTAAGAACATTAAAATTGTTCATATACGCAATGCTAAAAATATTGTATTGTATATTAGTTCTTGATGTTCTGTTTGGGTTATTGTTGACACTTTGAGAACCAGCAATCATAACTAACTGATGTCGACAAATTGATAAATTCAGGTTTTACAAAAGATTAGCAAGAAGAAATATATAACAGTATGTATAGATATATTAACAATGTTAATATAGATCGTGCTGTATCTGCGAAACAAAGGCCTATGAGATCAAACTAAAAGATGATTCGTTTCATTATTTGGATCTAGGAAACTATTTCCAGTTTCATCCAAATTCATAACTCGGAGGGTTGACATTCTCCTACTAAGTAATAATTCTGAATGGGATGATTGAACGTTTTAACACTTAAATATGAGTATACAACGTTGTTTCAGATAAGCAACGTCAGTTGCATTCAAAACAATGAACTTCACTATGCACTTAGCTGCATGGGGAAGAAAAATGGATTCCGCGCTTACTCTGAATTTTTGAAATATTTAAAACTGAAGTGAAAGTCAGAAAAATCAAGTTCTCTCAGTTTCAATAAACAATTTTTTTTTGACAAATTTTTTGCGCTCTTAAGGTACGATTTAAGAGAATATAAAAATCTATCTTTTTATACATTTTCGTCTAAAATTGTATGTGATAATCGTTTGTTCATTAAAAATTTGATGGTAGAATTTTTCTATTTTCTGCGTTCCAATTTTATTTTAATTTTTTCTTTCACTTAAAATTTGGCGCGTTGTTTATCGTTCCGTTCTCCGCACGCGAAACTAGCAGCCTTGACCTTGGTAAAACGTTTACATCTTCACGAGGTCTCCCCTAATCCTTTTCCAATAATCTCTACTTGCAAGCTCTCGGTGCTTTGGGTGAAAATCTTTTTCCACGAACAATTGGAAATCAAGTTAAACACAAGTATTTTCAGAACACTCGGCTCAGTCTTATCCTGCTTCCGGTAGCACGTGGAAAAGACCATGAGTATTCCCAGTATCATGAACGTATCGACTTAGTGATTCACGAACTATGTTTAGAAATAAAATTGATAAGAAAAAAATTGAGCTTTATCAGTTTTGCCCGGCAGCTGAAACGTACGTAAATGTTTTTTAATATTTCGACACGATTTATTGTCTCTACTTAATAATTAAACAATTGAACGTGATAAACGCAAGGAACACTCAACAAACATCCGCAAATGACTGCCGTTTACACTGACAAAATGTTTAAGGTTAAAATGGTTAATTATATTCACTGATGCGAATATTGTAACAGCTAATTAAATACATATCAATAATGATCATGGATCGTCAAAATTAAGTGAATAAAAATGTACATAAATTATAGTTTCGTTTTTAATATGTCATAAAGAAAAGTAAAAATTAAAGCAAAAGTAATAAAATTTAAAAGAATTCTAGTCATATTTCTGTTTTAATCATGGCAAATTTTTCTAATTTTGACAGACCGGCACCCTAAGTGCATTCAAAAAAAAGTATAAACATTCCCTCAAAATTGTTCTCAGTGTACGAAATGCGCTTGGAGTAAGTATACAGTTGGAGAAAGAGTGCGAGAGAACGGATGGCAAAAATGAAATGACAGAATGTCACTCTCATTCGAGCGCGCCGAGGAAAACATTGAAGTCATAAAATATGTAATGCGAACCGATTCTGCAGAGTGGACCTACAGTGTGCAGGGAGAGTTATAGGTGCATTGGCTTTTGTCGATCAGTCAGTCTGTGAGAGCACAAGCTTAACTCAGTTGACATTCCTTTCTCGTGCGTCCAATAAAGCTTTGCATTTAGCATTTTATTAAATCCAGTTATTAGTTTTTTTTTTCGATTATCACAATAATTTCTTTAAAAGAACTATGGCAGAAAGTTTCGAAGATTTTTAAAAGGGTATTTGATTAATTAACGGATAAATGGCAACAAAATTGAAAACGCTTCATTCGTTGTGTATTTAATATATATTTCAGCTTGATTAATCAAGAAAGTTTTTGTTCAACGTTTAATATCAACCAGCGATGAATGGAATAACCATAAAATTTTTAAATTGTCTAATTAACTAGACATTTATTTTAATGGTAAATGCGTTTAATGTAGAATTTTTACGATCAGTAATCGCTCATTAAAAAAGAAAAAATCTCCGAAGATACGGTTTAGATAAGCTTTAAAATAAAGTGGAGGGAAGCTGGAGCCCGAGGAAGCGAGAAGCCCTTAAGCGGCGCTCGAAATGAAAATTGGCCCTCGATGTGGATCGCGCTTGATGGAACGTTAAGGAGCGCGCTCGCTCTCGGCGCGGCGCATTCCTGCGGGGGGACGCGCCTCCGAGACTTCGGCTCGAAGTTCAAAGAACTTCGCTCTACACTGGGGCCCTTCGAAGTTGCTCGCGCACGAGTTCGCAGTGGAAAGAGGCCGGACGAGAATGTCGGGAGGAGCGGGCGCAAGCGAGAGAATCGGAGAGAGATGCAAAGAGAGAGAGAGAGAGAGAGAGAGAGGAAAGTATAGTCTCGGCCAAGAAGAGAAAGGAGGAGAGTCACATGGAACGTCGAGAGAAGTTCGCTCGCGAATGAGCAACAAATCGGGAGCCTTGACCGTTGCGAACTTTACTCCTCGGGCAAGCGCGGCCGCCGAGAGAATGAGATCGGCTGGGACCCTCTCTCTGAATGAAAATAAAAATCGTACACTTAATTTATTTTAAAGTATGTTGCTGCACTTACTCGGACATTTTTATTTTTGTACGATTATAGTTCTTACGAGTTTGTTACAAATTAAACGCAAACGTACGGAAACCTGCAAAAACCTATACGGAAACGCATGGGAACGTGCAGCAGCAGCTGTTATAAATGTACACCTGGTGATGGTTGATTCTGGTGCACTTTTTTGAAAAAATGCAACGTTGCTTTAAAATTTGTACATGCTAGACAAGGATGGCGAAACTATGCATCCTTGTCTAGCACCTGGAAATTTTCAAGCAACGTTACATTTATTCAAAAAATTCCACCACACGGAGAGACTTTTCTATAATAAACAGTACCCATTGCCTCATAAACATTACCGAAAAGCAGAGGTAAAAATTAGTCGAAGCATAAAACGCCTCCTTGCAGAGTTTTTTTACGTGGAATTCTGGACAAATTTTACTAAACTCTTGTAAACACTGATACCTTCATGGGAAAAAAATACTAACCGTTAGTAAAAAATGCTAAAAACTTGTTAGTAAAAATTGTCAGAATTTAAAGAATATCACGATTTCCTTGACAGGTTGGTAATTTTTACATTTCCAGTCTCTTCATACATAATCAACTATCACCGGGAGTACATCAAGCTACAAGAACGTACATTCAGTTTAAAAATTATTTTGATTAACAAAAAAATTTATATAGACGTGCAAAAACGTATGAACCTATAATCATTCTTTAGTGTACAGAGATGTACTTAAATGTACACTAAATCTTACGGTTATTAATGAACTTAAATGTACTAATATTACGGTAATTTTTTTCCATTCGGGTTCGGAGAGTCAACTCGATCGAAATTCGCTCGGTGTAGCGTTAAATTCGTTCGGGATTTCGACATTTTTTCCCTCTCACTCGCAGAGCATCGAGGAGAAGACGCGCTCAGGTGGAGATTTTTAACTGTGACGAGAATAAAAAAAAAATAAATAAAAAAAAAATTAAAGGGACCGGCACTTAAAATATTTGCAACTTATTACACGAGTGATGGATGGCCGGTGTAATAAATCGAGCGGGTACGAGTGTACACGCTGGTGCTGCTGCACGGAGCAATGAAATTTCATTTTTTGTGACATCTTATTTAGCCGACTGGTGCTGAAAATTAAGCTCACTTTAAATCGACGTGACAGTTAAGTTCGTCGGTGCGCCGCGGGTGAAGCGGAAGAAAGAGATAGATATAGATATCACTTTATTCTACAAAAAAGTATAATGCATAAACATATATTTATGAAAAATTACATTTTACATAATTTGATAACCCTTAGTAGTATCTACAGTAGTGATGATTAACAAAAGCATATAAATAAATAAATGAATAATATTTTCACGTGTAGATCTGTTTATTACAATTTACGTACATTTCGCCCTCTTTTTGAGAACTGTAGTCATGCGAATATTGTTTTTTTATTTTATATACTTGTAACAGATTAAAAAGACAGTGGAATACTCTTCCTTTGAGTATTCTCAACATTATTGATATATTACTTCTTCAAAAAGATCATTTCGTTCATTTACTTGTGCTTATTAACCTTGTTTTTCTCATTTTATGTAAAAAGGCCATATATCCTGTAGAATGATTATTATATGTAATAATATTATAATAAATGAAAGAGAAAGAAAAAAAAACACGTGAATAAAGGAGGCTGGAGCGGCAATTTTTCTTACACACAATTCGCCGTGTCATTAAAGCGTTAGTCTTTAAATGGTCGCGCGCCTCCGCTTTGATGAGTCCGGCTCTGTCGGTTCTCGCGCGCGCGTTCCGTCAAATTCAGAGCGGATGTACAATTAAGTGAACCGAGGCTTTTCTGATTCCGAAGTGGGGAGGAACACGACGGCGACTATATGGGTCCAAGCTGCTCGGACCCGATAAAAACGTCAGTCGGCTCGTTATACAAATTAGGCGTCGATGAGAGATGGGCTCTTCTCCTTTTCTCTCTTCCATCCGAAAAGCAGCTTCCCTCACAACGAGATAGACTCTATACAAACCAACGCGAGGATTTGTCGAGGAAAAGGATACATCGGATGCGCCCGCAAAGTGAGATGTAGTTTGCTGTCTGTTTTTTTTTCTCAGGCGTCTGATTCTTAAAAGCTTATACCATTAAAAATGTTTAATAAAAATTATTGTGTTTTATAATTTACTAAAATAAACAAAATGAGAAACAGCGCGTCAAAAAGCGGTTATCGTTCGTATCTTAAAGCATATCAAATTTAAAAAGTATGAAAAGAGTATAAAAATTAAAAAAGAAATTCTAAATGAGAAAATATACATTTTAAAACAAAATCCAATTGGGTTACAATGTTTCAGTTCAGAAATATGTCCTTTTAAACAATTAATTTGTTTTCGTGCTTTGCACACGTTGCATAAAAAAATCTGGTCGAAACAGAGCGTGGAAGTGATTTCAGCCTCGCGTGTCCTTTTTAAACTGAAAAAATGCGAACATCGCAATAAGAGGCTGAAAAATCTCATTTCCGCACTTGCATATAAAAATGTATACTATTATTATCTTTTCGTGTCCGACCTTTTCAGCCGAGAATCCACGAAATTTGGATTCAGCATACAAAAAAATAGACCCAACAAACTTTAGGCCTAGACTAACAGCACGGAGATAAGGAAAAGCCGAGTGTAAGAGGGGAAGTGAGGGGGTATATAATAGAAATAAAGGCAAAGGAAGAGGAGAGTGGTGAACAGAAAACAGAGCGGGAGAATGAAAAAAAGGGTTAAGAAGTAAGGAGCGCGCGGGCGAGTGAAAGAGAGAGAGAGAGAGAGAGAGAAAGAGAAGGGAGGAGGGGGAGAGGGACAGAGAGAGAGAGAAGCGAGATTGTGTGTGGGCCGGCGGGACGGTTTCCCTCCGATCGCGCAGCGTGAGAGAGGAATGCGGGGATGCATAGCCGGACGATGTTCGCGGAAGGGAGAGGAGAGAGAGGAGGAGGCTGACCGGGAGCGAGTGGACACACGCGGCACAGCACGCCGGTTCGTCTCTCGCTCTCTCTTATACACTCCTCGTTTCTCGCTCCTTTCCAGCTCCATTTGCGATACACTTAGCCTCGCGCTCAAAGCTCTGCCCTCCTGGAGCCTGTGAATACGCACGCCTGCAACCAGTTCGGCCACCTAACGCTTCTCTCTCTCTCTCTCTCTCTCTCTTTCTCTTTCTTCTCTAGCGGCGCATTAACATTTTCGCCCACCTCATTTCGGCCCCACGTCGTTCCTCTTATTCTCCCCGCCACCTTGTCTCTGTGATAATTTTTTACTGCACCTCATTGCTTCGCCCGCCTTATTAAGTTATTTCACTTACTTTTTCGGACGGACGAAATTAATGGATCGTTTATTAGATTTTATAGAAGAGTGAATTTTTTTTTTTTTTTTTTTTTTAGTTGATGAAATTGTTTTTTAGTTGAAAATTATTCTTGAGGCAAGACTTTAGCCAAAAAAGACTAAAAATATGCATGTTTATTTAATTAAATTGATTTATTTCATATTGGTGAGCGAACTGCAGACTTTTTATTTGAATGCCATTTTTAATAATTACAGAATTATCTTAGGTAATCTTAGATAAAAATAGATCATTAGAAGCTTAAACAATTTTTGCAGTCTGATGCGATGTTCATCAGGAAAAAACTTATTTTATTTAGGAACGATTCGAATGACACCTTAATCGATGCTTTTTCTTTGAACGAGGCTTATACATATATCTATCGTTGTTCAAATAGATTTACGTAATGCGTAATAAATTATTTAATATTTTCTTTCTCATATATAACTTACTTAGTTCCGATTTGGAATATTTCGACATAAAATATACACGTGGGAGTGACGTCTTTATTTGTCTTTTGTTACGTGCTATAATTAAAAATAAATTTGCATCCTCATAATTTTTTTATTCGGAGCGTTAGATTGGAATCGAATGAACGTTTTTTCCGTTATAAATCATAAAAGATTCAAAAATAAAAAATTAGAGAAAAACGCCCCAGGAAAGATATTTTAATTTTAATTTCAATTCAGGGTATCTCTTCTTTTTAGTAAAACGTCAACGTTCGTGCGTCATAGCTGAAACTGAAAAGCTAAGCAATAATTATATACTTATGCACAACTGAAATTTTAAAGAATCCAGCAATGTTTATCGATAGATAAGCAGTCAGCGTTTTTGATAAGATCGAAAAAAATAATGGAAATACACAAAGTAAGCTATAAAAACATATAATATGTTGCAACCATCGCAATCTCAAAAGCTGATGCGTATCGAAATCGAGTGAATTTCAAATTGTACAATTATGCAAAAATTTTCGAAAACTCTGTCAAAATCATATTATATATAAAACAGTAAAACTCATAAATTATCGAAAAAAACACACACACACACAAAATTTAATCACAGTGAAAGCACAGATAACGATAATTAAAACATAAGAGCGCACAGTAAGCTCCTCGCGAGAGCGTTATTTATGCGCTCGCTTGCCTCATTTGGGAACATAAAGAAGGATTTGATAATAAAAAAAATAACATTATACTAGATATTAGAATAAACCGCCTTTTTTCTTCAACAACGTCACGTGCTTCTTTCAGACACACACACACACATGCTCATCTTCTGAATTTAATTACCCTAATAGAATGGGCTCCGCTCCGGCTCCGATCGATACATTCGGCCGGTCACTTCGTACTTTCGTAGGCAGGCTCCGTCGCCAAAATTGGCAGTCGGATAATGAATAAGCCTTCTGTCAGCGGCAGGAATAAGCAAAGAGGCGGGCGGCTACGTGCTTGCTGCGAAAATTTCAGGCCTACCAAAAGGAAGCCTGCGCTTCTCACAGCGAATAAAGTGCCATTTTACGCACACGTGCGTGTGCTAAATCAGTTTTTTTGCATAAAATATTGTTCGATATTCGTGTCAGAATTGATTTTCGGACTTAATCGAATTATCACCGTCGAAAAATCGCACGTCTGACGCACTTGTATCGAAAACTATTATTTATCACTCGGTATCATTAAATTATCATTTCTCTAAAGATAATAATAGTAGTTTTCGATACTAGTGCGTCAGAAGTGATTTTCGGACAAGTGTGAGATTAGCGCCCGAGCGAAGCGA
>JAWWEN010045349.1:0-12225 GCA_035582955.1 Sycophila texana
ATCATCAAAATGATATAAAGAACCGAAAAAACTTTGTTCAATAGGTGTGCCCCATCAAAAATTTGTTGCCTCTTTTTAGCCCCATTTGTTTCCGATTTTCGTGGGAATTGCACATATGCACAAGAAAAATAAGAAACCATACTTTCATCTCATTGACGTGGAAACTAAATTATATTTAGGTTGCTGCACATTGATTGGTTTACGTTATCTGTAAATTATTAATATACATTAAGCGTACGTTGCGTTTAAATTATTATAAGTAGTTCACTGGTCAATAAAATAGTGTATCTTCAAATTATAATGCTAAACATCCTGTCGGAAATTAAACCTTTCAAAAACCAACATGCTTAATATACATGCTTAATATTCATATAATAAAATTTAATAATGAATCTTTTTAAGAACTCCATTCTAAAAATTGTTACGTTAAAATACTAAATTTTATTATACGAGCATACTAAAATTTACTAAATGAGCTTTCCAAAATTTAGAAAGCCAAATACTAAAATTTATTATCCGTAAAAATTTCATACCAATTTTTTATACTTTCCGACCCTGTCCTATTTGTATAGAGTAACTACTAATAGAGTAAGTACTAATTTTTATTAATTTTTTTCTTCCCGAGTAGTATAAAAATCTAAACTTTAATTTACAATTACAATAAGTAATTATCAATGTATTTCAGTTAATTTAGACAATTTAAAATCCTAATTTTTTTTAAACCATCAAGACTCGAGATAAGACCAGACTGGATCTACTCACTACCAAGACAATACAGACTTATCAAAACATTTTAAGATCAAAACAAGATTTTGTCTCGTGCAGTCTTTGATTTCTCAACGACTGAATCAATGTCGTATACAACAAATTCTGGAAACGATACTTTCTTATAACCGAGATTTCAGGAAGAATACATCTCTATTGATGATTTGGGGTAGAAAGTATAAAGGATAAAAAGGTCGATTTCTATCAGCACCTTATCAGCCGAGGACGTGCAGAAAAGACAAAATACACAGGCGGAGAAAAGAATGTGGCGAAGAAGTAGGGGTAGGATTAGAGCCGCAACTCGCCTTTTAAGAGATATATAACGACATACATAATCCGTCTGGTGCAGTCCGACGGAATGCGATTAAGCGCGCAAGCGGCCTAAAGATATCTCGCGCACGTATGTGTGAGCGCGTGTCGAGGCGGTCCGGACGACGGCGCGGCGCAAGCCAGAGCCTGACCTTAAGCGCGCATCTGGCCGAGAGCCGCGTTCCCGCATACAAATTAAGTTAGCGTCCTCGTGGTAATGGGAGGAGGAGGGAAACTGCAGTCGGAGCGCTCGGGCGAATGAGAAAGAAAAAGAGATCGCGCCGCTGGAAAAGAGCGCGACTTACTCGCTGTGCTTCGGATATCCTGCTTCAAGTTCGCTGAAGACCAATTGTTGGCAATTTGATTAATTGCTTAGCGGTATCAAATTTAACCTTCTGTCGAAGACTAATGAGATTGGAGTACATTTTTCAAATGTCCTCTCCTGCTATAAGGTCGATACGTTCGCTCGAGGAATAGTAAGATGGAGACTTGGAATGGAAAATAAGAAGAAACCTGAGGAAGAAACGTTGTTATTGAAGACATGGAAGTCGAAATAGAATATTTGTTTTATTTACTGCTTTCGAGACTCAAGCAATACATTGACTGCAGGAAAAGAGTTGCAGTTGAAATTTAGTACCAAATGTACCCTAAATTTTTTTAACTTAGTCATACACAAATAAAAAGGAAACATTGAGCCAAAGTTTCCGTGTCTTAATAGTTAAGAAACGAAATTAAAATTATCAAAAAAACATGGATATTACTAATAAATAAGTAAAAATTAATAGTGTTCTTGAAATTTTAAGGGGGTCATCCCGTGTGATAGTTGAAAAATTCGATTTTTTTTGTATAAAGTGAATCTAGAGTATGTCTAAAATAGGCAGGTAAAGTGATTTTCCAAGATTCGAAGTCATAACTGACTCATTAGTGGCAAGTAAAAATTTCAGGTTATATATTATGGTTTAATTCACGTCTGAACTTTTAGACGCGTTTTTCTCGAAACTACTATTTTGTAATTTGTGTCCATGATTTCTCAAAAACGGTTCGATCGATTTAATTAAAATTTTATTGGTAGATCAGCATACATGTCGCTATCGTCGGAACTAAGATTATTAAAAAATATTAAATCGTTAAATTTTAAAAAGATCCTAGTTCCGGCGATAGCCATTTGCTTACAGATTAACATGCTTTTTGAAGTTTTCATTTCACATGAGCCAATTAGCCGGAATCATGGACACAATTTTGCTACCTCATTCTGACACGAGTGCCGTTCTGGCTGCCTCACTCGAGTTTATACTATTATTTTTATCTGAAAAAATTCATACATATACTTTGAATAGTACAATAAATATATTGTATTTTGAAAGCTCAGTATCTTTTCATTTTTGAGTTAAAAATCCCGAAAAATCCTCTAGAAAAATAGCCGTCACACGGGATGACCCCCGTAATGATCACGCAAACATTAATGATATTTATAATACTTTGTAGATGTTTGAAATTGTTTAATACGAAAAAATATAAAAAGTTTTATGAACACTTTAACTTTTTAATTTAAATAATTTGACTTACATATTATAATATATTAACATCATCATATTTTTAATAATTTGAATTTCGTGTATTAACTGTTAAGACACGGAAACTTTGGCTTAATGTTTTCTTTTTATCTGTGTACAATAATTTTTCTTCGCAAGAACTTTGTAGGAAAAATTCCTTTCATAATTGAACTTTTGTAAACAGCCGTAAAGTATTTTTGTACGTTAGCAAATTTCACAGAAAAAAAAGAACGAAAATGAAACGATGTTATCTATAACAAAGCCCTTGTTACGGACGAATTGAGGCCTGAGTAGGTTGAGGCGACATTTGCGCGATTTTTTGAAATTTGGCTTAACTTGGATTTTGGAATTTGGTATGATTTGGACTTTTTAGGAATTTGGAAAAACTAGTGTAGCTTGGTGGCCGGAGTCTTTGCGCGGAACTGGTGGTTGCAGCTCCGTGGCGTCAGCCACAAAGGGTAGGGACCAACTTTGGGTGTCCCTATGCCGTCACGGACCCCGTTGAGGAGCCGCAAGGCTATGCCTTGCGGATCTGTTGGTATTGAGGGTCCACCACGAGCACGGGAAGATCGCAAGGTCAACCCGGGGCCGTTCATGGCAACGACAACCGAACGCACTAGTCCAAGAGTCATTTGTTACGTCACAAGTTTATAAGATTGTCGTGTCGCCTCGGCTTCATTCGGCGCCTTATCAGCGGCGGCGTTAGGCGGCGCGCTGAACGAAGGAGTGTGGGCAGAGGGCCCGAAAAGGATTAGCGAGCGGCACACTCCGCAATTAGCGCACCCGCGAGATAGCCACCCATGTAGGAATTGCCATGCCTGCAAAAACGGCCCAATGCTGTCGGAATACTGGCAACCAAACTATGGTTTGACAGGCACTGGCCCAGCGTTGAACCAATACTGAATTGATAAGAATGGGCCAAGCTTTGGCTGCCAATGTCGTCCCAATAACATATCTTAAACATTTTTGATTTGCCAATGCTGGCAAAGTACTGTTAGTTGATCCACGCTCATGACAACAAAAATTTATAAACAAACAACATTTTAACCTACAAATATGTAAGCCACCTGTAATACATTTCGTGCCTTTCGATGAAGTTTTTTTTATGTACAACGACATGTTTAATAGTTATTTATATCTGAAAAAGTCAAGATATTTGAAAAGAAAAATCGTCTACTCATCGTCGAGTAGCAGTTGCAGTGGAAAGAGTGATGTTTTATTAAAAGAAACAGATGTAATTGAATTGTCGCAAAAACTTGATGATCGATGCTTGAGGTAGTTTATTTTTTTTACGTATGTTATTAGTCAACATATAATAAGAATAGTATTAGTATTCTACCTATTATTAAAAATTCTACGTATTATAAAACTTCTAGTGATATTCCCAATGTAAGTCGGATAACAGATAAGAACGTTGATCAAGTGAATAAACTAGTGGAACCTAAAATATCCGAGGTCACAGATCATGACATAGATCGAGACGTAGATAATATCAAGTAAAATTTAAAAATTGCTTACATATTTTAAAATATTTTGTATTGCAGGGTTGGTATAAAAGTTAATAATAACTTTAATTCATATTATAGAAATTCAAATATAGTATCAGATGCAAGATCATATGTAAGCCATGATAGTTCGGATAACTTGTACTCTGGTACTATTTATTCAGATTCCGACGCCGGATCTTGGAGTGCTATTTCTGAAAGTAAATCTACTTTAGAAAATAACCTAATATCTGAGGTACTTGTTATATCTTTGAAATTTTGTCACTGAATAAAATAGATAAATACATAATTTATTATACAGCAGTACTCGAATGTCAGTGATCGTAAATTGACGTTTAAAGAACAATTGTAAGATTGGGCCATCAACAACATCACGATATTAAGAAATAAAACTATCACCGAATTATTAATAATTCTACGTGAAAATGGTCATCCGGAGTTACCAAAAACAGCTGAAACATTATTAAAAACAAAAAAGTTCTCGCTTCCAACAAAAATAATGCAAACTGGTAAATGTAATTCTGGGATATATACTTACTTTGGCATCGAAGAAACATTGAAACTGATGTTGAAAACGGATAAATATGAAGAGAACATTATTGAAATAATTGTCAATACTGATGGATTGCCAATTTATAAAAATTCAAATCAACAATTCTGGCCAATATTGATAAAAATATTTCACGAGAAGCATCTTCTGCAAGCCTGGTGTAGCTGCACTTTTCTGTGGCGACTCGAAACAAAAAAGTTTTGATGAATTTTTTGACGATTTCATTGGCAAAGCAAATAAATTGATGGAAACTGGACTGATGATAGAAGAAAAATTTTACACGTTTAAAATCAAAGGTTTTAGTTGCGACTGTCCTGCAAGATCAGCTTTGAAATCCTGTAAAGGCCACACTGGATTTTTCGCATGTGAAAGATGTGACATAAAAGGTATCACTATTAACAGAAAGCGAGTTTATCATCAATTAGATTGTACTCTCCGGACTAAGGAATCTTTTTTGAATCAAACGCAAAAAGAACATCACAAGAAAAATGAAAGTTCACCTTTGATTAAACTTACAAATTTCGACCCAGTGAGACAGGTGTTTTTAGAACCGATGCATTTGTTTGATCAAGGAGTTGGTAAAAATATTTTTGAACAATTCACAGACAAGAGTAGTCCAAACAAATTAAGCAGAAAACAAAAAGATGAACTTGATAAGCTTTTACAAAGCATGAGCACTGGCATACCTGTCGAATTTCAACGCAAACGTTTTAATCTGAGTGATTCCAATCACTGGAAAGCGACACAGCAACATTTTATTTTATTATACGCTCTTCCTTTTCTCTTCAAAGGCTTCGTGACAACGGCGAAATACAAGCACTTACTACTATTATTTGTTGGCAGCCGTGTTCTTTTCAGTACCAAATTAGCAGTGCAATATTCACAATATGCAAATCAATTATTGAGAAAATTTTTTTCTCTGCTACCTACTATGTATGGAAAAGACATGCAAGTGATGAATTTTCATAACATAACGCATGTAGCAGACGATGTTGAGTACATGAAGACTTCGCTATCTAATTTTTCAGCATACCCGTTTGAAAATTGTTTAGGGCAAATAAAAAAATTAATTAGAAGTCCAAAAAATCCACTTGTCCAAGTATCAAGAAGATTGCATGAAATACAACAAGGGACCACTGAATATATTCGAAAAAAAAAATACTTACAGTGATATTGTGCAAAAAGATGCATTTAGCTACGCTGGCAGTACATCAGAAAAAAATAACTATGACTTAATAGAATTCAAGTTCAAAGAAGCTACCATTAGAACAGTTGCACCTGATAATATAGTGCGATTAACTAACAAAAAGATTTATAGAGTTAAGAAAATTTTTGTGGTAAACAATCAACTGAAAATGGAAGGTTGTGAAATATTTTACACTCAGGCATTCAAGTATCCATGCAGTTCAGATTTCGTCGATATTGTTAAAGTTATTGACTATAAAAAAATTCAAAAGTATTTAACTGTGATAAACTATTATGTGTTTCCAGATGAAAATTGGATCTACGTACATAAGCCAATTATTACACCAGTGATTGTAAGTCATTTTTTCATTCGTGCAATTATTTATAACCATCACAAATTACATCAAGATACTTACTTAAATAGTCATATTATTTCGAAGAGAAGGAGGTTAAGTCGTCGTTTGTTTTTTCTTTTCAACGCAAGAACTCATTTTTTCTCATTTGATGTGTGGATGGGCGCATTTGAGGCTCGACGAGCAAGATGCCTTTTAAAGAAAGTACTAAGTTCATTGTCGTGCGATTTCAACATTACAGTATGCCGGATGGAAGAAAAGCGGTGGAGCTAGTTCCGCGATCGTGGATCCAGAAATCGCACCATATGATCTTTTGTAAATATCCGAATGAAATCGATTACAAATATGTGGAAGACTGGACCAAACGTGAGAAGGAGCCTGAAGAGGATTGGGTGGGATACGTCGTCGAGGTTGTTAAAGAAGCAAGTAATAAAAACTTATTGAAATTATTTTCCGATATGCAAATTTTCGCATGTCTTTTTATTTATTTGGATAACCTACAAATTTTTTTTTTATAGAAAATTACGAACAAGGTATTAGGAGACTGAATAAATCATTTAAGGAAGAAGAATTTCTCAGCTCAACCGAGGATGATGGGAAAAAAGAAAGCCCCCAAAATGTGAATGCTGATGAAATTTTAATGTTGGACAGAATCGAGGTGGAACAAGATTTAGCCAACGTTCCAATAGTTCCACAAGGTTAGATGATTGCATTTATCATTCACTCATTTAATTCTAATAATTAATGATTTTTTTTATATGTAGATCCAAGCAACACTAATGACAATGAGGAACAGGAACGATCCAAGAAAAGGAAAAAAGCACGCACTTCTACTGCACAAGAAAAAGTCGACGTTGTTACAAGTAACTATATGAAACACATTTTTATCCTGTTTCATATTAAAAATGAATTAATAATTATTAAATTTTTTATTAGCAAACTCAACATCACCAGAGACGAATGCCACTTTTGCTACAAAAAAAGATCTGCTTTTGCTAAAGAACAGCGGCTGTTGAACAACGCTGCGGCATCAACTTCTCTGGGCATTTCTGTCGACAATATCAGTAACGAGTTAGGCGTAAGGATCCCAATTGAAAGCTTGGAAACTTTCAAAGAACTAGATTCTACACTCAAAAATGACCAGGAAAAGCATCGCATTATGGTAAATTTATAATACGTATCAATAGTAAATCTTTCTCCCACGTGATATTTATCAAACGAGAGTGAAAAATTTACAAGGAGATAAAGTGTGTCACAATTATTTCAGAATGAGTGCATTGCCAGATTAGTACTTGGAATACCAGATTATAAACTAGCCATAATAAGAGTAATGACTGCCATAATGACTGTACCATTGCAGAAACAATATTCAGCGTGTGGTCGAACTGTGAGGGGAGATCAGGCTAAGAAAGAAAATTTCAGCATCACCGAAGTGTTCAATATTACGTCAAGTAAATTTTTCTTAATTGTCAAGAGATTTTCTACATAAATTATAAAATTGTAAATAAACCTTACATTTTAGATGTTTTGAAGCAAATTTACAAAAAAAAAAATGAGAAAAAGCTTCAGACTTACTTATCTCGATGGCTATCTGGATCATGTGATCGCGATTGAGGCAGAGCAAAGCGCAGACCACGGATGGTCGATGAAGAAGTCAAAGAAAATATGGAATAAATGTTAAGAGATTTATTTTTCTATTTAATTTTCATGTTATTCGTTGAACGAATTACTTATGTGATTCATGCATATTTGTAGTACGTTAGTTATTTATTAAGTTGATCCTTTTGATTTGTTATAATTTGAACTAAATAAATATAGTATTAAAACTAAATAAATTATTCTACTGTTTCATTGAGTTAGTAAATTTTTTAATATATAAATATCATATTAAAACTAAATCTATCATATTAAAACTAAAAATATCATATTAAAACTAAGTTAGTAATAATGATAATATACACTTTATTAAGAATGCTACAGAAAATTGCGTAACCAGTACTGAGCCATGATTAATAAACCGGTGATGGCTCGCTACTGGATAATAAACCTTGGCCCAATCTTATCATTTCGGTACTCGGCTGATGTTGGCCCATCATTGGGTGCCAGTGCTGGCAGCTCTGGGTAACATTACTGGGCAAACATTGGGCCATTTTGACTTTCTCACATGGGGCAGCTTGCTCGACTCGTTTTCATTTCGATTGCGACTTTGATTTATTCGTTATTTTCAATTATATAATAAAACTAACTTTGATATTTAATTGTTTTTGTGTTTTCGATTTATTGAACAGGATTCAAGTTCTAGGCGAGCACTTGCATGAGTCCGTGATTGACGGAAAACAAGGAAAGAAAACTAAACGACTTTGTCCGCTAATTTATCCTGTAGTTTCCTTTCGACGCCGACCTAGACGAAGAGTCCAACTATGCAGTTAAACTAGTGGAATTAAAAATCACGAATATGATTCCTCGATTTTTATATTTATTTATTTATATATTTATTTAATAAATTTAACGGACTATAAAGTCCTTAATTACAAAAATAGAAAATTAAAATATAGTAAAAACTTAAACTATAATAAGCTTAATATCAATAAAATTGATTATAAAAAAATCATCGAGTATTTTTTTCGCCATTTTCAGTACCTAAGCATAAAGCTTGCAGAGATTCAGTCTATGGAATCCACAAAATAATAAAAAAAAGTTAAAATAAAATAAATTAGAGATGCTTGCAGAAGCTTGAAGCTGACATGCAATATGTTTCTGCTATCTACGCTGATTCGCACTTACGATGTGTTTTCCTGGTCCGTTCAAGATTAGCATGCGAATGTGTGACTTCTACGACCGCACTGAGGTCTGAAGAAGAATAGCAATCTACACTTTTGTCAAAGTTTGTTGAGTACATCAGGTAGACAAATTTGGGTATGTTGCCTTGAATACACTCTCGACTGAGCTCGAATAAAAAGAAGAAAATATATATGTAAACGTGAAACACTGCTAAGCTTTAATTAAATTATTTAACTATTTTTTCTTACGGACATTATTGAATGTGTCAATATTCCCGCTTCCCACAGGCATTATAAAACCAAATCCTCGTATGAAGCGTTTCTTGAGCATAGCTGGCGGCTATCTTCGGCAACTCTGGCACTTCCGCGCCTATCGAGAGAAATCGGAGTTTTCCTGGTTATGCGATCGAACGGTGGCTGCGGCGCCTAGGGCTACATTTTTCCGATCCGGTGAAAGAAATCGCACGTGGATTTTGCGCCAATAAATCTTTACTGTCTTCTCGGCGTACCGGTTTTACGAGGCGAAGCGAGCGTGCTTTTTACGGGTGTCGGCCGCATCGAGAAAGAACTTGCAGCGGTGGTAATACACTCGGCGTGCGTATCGAAGAAGCTCCGTCCAAGTCCAGCAAAACTAGCGGCTTCCGCGAGATCCCTAGTATCAACTGTCGAAGATTTTTTTAAAGCAATAATGATAAAAATTGTAATATAGTTTTCATGACTTTAGAAGATATGACTGCACAGGCCGTTAACAAAGTCTGGTATTCGAACACATAAACTGGAATAATATACCGATCGGTATAAATAATTAATAAAATGTATCAACTTTTGATTCACTTTTATCGTGTGAAATTAGGATTAATTGCGATCAGATAATGATTGTGCTCATTGTTTCATATTAATATTTTTGCGCAATGATTCGGTAATAGTATGATTTGCTTTAACAAGCATTGAACATTTATTAATTTCAATTATAACATACCATAAGATCTTGATTTATGCAAGCATACATTAAATACCAGATTCTGCAGTGACGTGTAGTTATTCACATAAAAACTAGAAGAAAAATAGCAACACGACGTCAAATGCAACAAAATCAAATTAAAACTTGTCCTAGCAGAGCACCGCAGATAAACAATCTAGTGCGATAATACACAACTAGTGTAAATCAGAAGGTTGTATCGATCCAACGCAGTCGCCAGATAATAAAATCTAATAAAAAATATTGATCAATCGATCGTAAAATAGATAGATTCACAGAGTGCATAAAGCAAATGATTTACATGTAACATGTATAGGCAGGAAAAGTAGTGTTAAAAACAATAACGTCTGTATCAGTTTCCATACTTGTTCACCTTTATCATTTAGATAGGAAAAATCGAAACTGGAATCTTATATATAAAGTTATGTCATTAAACAAAGCAAAAAATTAACTACAAATTTTGATCACTTTCAAAAGGATTATTGTATTTTGATAAAAAGTTCACTGTTTCGGAACGTTTGTTAAGTAGGAATTCAATTTTATCTTCCCAAACTTTAATTGTAGGTTTAAAGGTTCGTTGGTCTTCGTGCAAGATGGACTGTCCAGGGCCGATACATTCTTTCTAAAAGGAAGGACCTCGTTGCAGCCAACACAGGGCCGAGGAAAATTTAAATTGTCCCTTATATAAAAATAATAGACGAGGTATCGGTTTTGCGATTGTATCTCGAATCTCGAATCTCGAAATTTGAACTTGATTTTGATTTTCGAAAAAAAATTGAATGTCGAGAGATAAATATTGTCATATATCATAGCCTAAAAATCTCTTATACCGAGGCGCGCGTAACGCGCTCAATCCAACTAGTTTATTTAAAAATAAACTAGATAATTCGGCGCCTTAGAGGTGCGCGTCTATTTAACCTCTGAAATAAAAACAATTGAAATTTTGTTTTTTTCTTTCTCGAAAATCAAAATCACTTCGAGATTTTCGAACAAACGATCGAAATCTCGAAAGCTCAATTTATATGAAAGACTAGAGAATTCAGCGCTACGCGCGCTTTAGAGGTTCAAGTCTATTTAATTTTTTTCAAAGAAAAACAATTAAAATTATGTTTTTTTTTTCTCGAATATCAAAATCACTTCGAAATTTTTGAACAAACGATCGAAATCTCGAATGTTCAATTTATATAAGGGATAAACGGAAGTGTTGCGTTGCTTCGCAGCGAGAGTTAACTAAAAACTTGTTTACTTTTGTTTCGTTAGATCTTAAAACCCCTTTATAACGAACGAACGTGTTTTAACGTTTCCTTTTTGCGCTGTTAAGTTCCTTTTGCTCTGTTATTACATTTAATAAAGTTATCCTTGCAAACCGCATCTCTCTCTTTAATTATTTCTATCGTGAACATTAATTTTTAAAAAAAACGTTAAATATAACGAACAATACTACTCGACATTCCCAACTAAAATTTATACAAAGCAAACCATTTGCGCAGCAAATTGTGCACCGCGAGACCGAATAAAAAGATAATTTTCTGACGGGAGTGCATTTTTGTAAGAACGCACCCTCGGTTTCCCAGCATCTCGGTCTACGTGACTACTCTGCAAAGCAAGCTAGATCCGAAGAGAAAAAAAAAATCCGCAGCGCGCATCGCGATAACGGCCGCCTCGGGGCTGGCACGCGCTTATGTATCTCCGCGATCTGGTGCGCTGCTCAAAATTGGAAACTCGCGCGGGCGCCCGCGTGCGAGAGTGATCCCTAACCGATTGCGATCACGGCCGAAAGTAGTTCGCCGCCGTCGGCCCCGTACTTTCTCTAGGCACTAAAAGGAGCCGTGTTTCGCATTCGAGCGCGCTAATTGGCCAAGGCGCAGCCATGAGAGCGCTGCGCCTTTTCTTCCGGGTGTGAGGAAAGAGTGCGAGAGGCTATAAGCTACCGAGGAATTTTACGAGGATAGCGAGAGGGCAATATCTTCGAATGTTCGCGTTGATCTTATCCGGATTCGTTCTTCTGCACGAGCTGTCCTTGCAAAAGAATTTTTTTTCAACTGACATTTTCGTATTCTTCTCGTTGGGGGAACAATACTCATTTAAGGATAGAGATTACTCCAGATTTTTTATTTTTTCACTTTAATGATTGAGCCCATAAAAATTGCTTCATCAAATTAGTAGTTGAAAAACAAAGAAAATGATCCTAAATAGAGCTCTTTAGACCATTTAGAACCAGAGATATACCCCTTTAAGCTGTAAAA
>JAWWEN010045360.1:0-12225 GCA_035582955.1 Sycophila texana
AAGCGTTTTTGCTTTTTTATTTTTGTCGTCTCCGAACTAAAATAATCAGCGCGCGAAGCGCGCGTGTGAATTCTAGTGATTTATTAATTCAAAGAGTTTCATTGTAATCTATTTTGAATGATAAGCAAGTACTCTTCAACAGAGAAGCCATTCGAAATATCTTATCGAATCTTTGAAATATCCATTACATTAACAGCGTTAAAGATTTCCTATTCTCTGAAATAAAACCTTCGACTGAGCATATAAATTTAGACCGCTCGTTCGACATAAACGGCCAACTTTTCGCGCTTCTCACCTCCTTCCGTCAAAGTGCCGCATCGTCGCGCGATGCACACAGCCGGCGGCCCATAAATAGAGATCCCGCCCCGAAAATCGTCGACGACGTGGCGCATCTCGCGCGCTTTCTCGTCATTTCCTCGTCGACGCGTGAATCCGGCGTCATCGCCAGCGGGCTCCATATCCCTCTCTCTTTCTCGCTCGCGCCACTTCGACGCCTGCGGCTCAGCTGCTGCCGGGCGCGTCCCCGTCGTTTAAAGGGCCTCCTGCACCCCGCGCCGCTGTCGAAGATCGCACACGGCGACTGAAAGCGAGAGCCGCGCGCGCGCGCGTCGCGTTTATTTATAGCATAACGCCGGGGGGTGGGGGTGGGGGAGGCCCTCGAGGTCCTCCGCCGCCGCGTGTATAATTATATTCCCGCGTCGGCGACGCGCGATCGCATCTGGAGCGCCTTTTTCCCGATAAATTAATCTGCGCGCACGGACATTGACACCGCGAAGTGAGATAGAGACGGACACCCCACTCGGTCGCTCCAATTCCGGGGAGGGGGGGGGGGGCTTTGTGGTCAGTCGGCGAGAGGAGCCGTTTTTTTTTTTTTTTTTTGCCTCGCATCCTTCGTAACTGCGTGGAAATGCGTAGGAAACGACGCGGGACGTCCGAGTTCTCCGTACTAAAAATGGCACTTATTTAAGTGGCACATCAAAGCCGGCACCCGGGCGCAGCGTGCGCCGTAGCTTCCGGCGTGAGAGGCTGCACTGCTCACTTTGCCTCTCGCCGTTCAATGGGTCATCATGTGTTTTTTCCTCGCCGCGCTCCGTATACTGTTCTGATATTTTTAGTTAATTTTTTATCCTGAAACGTGTTTCGGAGCTACAACTCTTTCCTTTTTTTTAAAAAAAAAAAAAAGTCTGGCGAAATAATATTTTTCCATTCGCGCAACATACGGTCATGCATATACTGGCTTTGAAGCGAGCTATTTCAATAAAAGCTTGAAAATGTTTGAATATACGGTCATTTTTAGTTTATTTATTTAAAAAATCTCTTTAATCAAAGCAGGAAAACTTTTGTTCTTTTTTTTTTTGGTACTCCGGAAAGGATTTTATTATGCATTTAAATTTATTATTACGAAGTGACTACGTAGTACCGCTGCAGTATCACAGGCATCGCGATAAAGCAGTAATTTTCAATGTAAATACCAACGTTGCGTGAATTTCGCTGATACGAGGTGAGGGGGGGGGGGGGTAGTTTGACTTGACTTGAATAAGTAAATATTTAGCAAACTCAGGTTGTCGTCGGAGTGAAAATGAGAGTAAACACTCTTATATTTATTAATTAAATATTCCACAATCTCAAAGGGATGCTATAATAATCCTTAATAATCGCACCGTTCACTCGTTAACTGAAGGCACTTTTTTTTTCCAACGACCGGTAGTTTTTATTAATTGATTTTTCACCCTTACATATAATGAATCTCTCCGCCGACTTCAGGCAGGCGTTGTTTTGAAAACAGCCCTAACAATAACAAAGCTTAGAGAAACAAAAGTTAAAATTCGTGGCGCCCCTCTGGTCACGGTCCAAGCGAAGGCCGCGTGCACGAAAATTCGGGATGAAAGAGCCCGGCGCGTAAATCCCTGGAAACGCGCGCACAATAACGAGCTCAGCGGAGCGAGCATAAGAGAGACTCACGCCCCCTTCTCTTTTACAGGTACTCTGGGAGCTGCTGGCAGCCGGCGCACTAAGCAGAGGAGGAGAGAGCGCGCGCGAGGGTGTGCACACAATGACGGGCGCGCGTCGACGCTCGGCGGCGAGATGAGCGAGGATGGCGAGCTCGTCGACCTTAAGCTGCTCGCTGGCTACGGCGGCAGGTGGCATTAGCGACCCGGAGATGGCCGGCGGCGCGGCGGCGGCGGCAGCTGGCCCGAGCCGGCGGGCGAACCTCGAGTTCCCCCCGCCGCCACCTTATCCGCCGCCCCACAACGGCCTCGTCTGCGTGCCCCAGCAACCCCTGGAGCACCACTACCGGCATCACTATCACAACCGGCTGATGCAGCACCCCGGCCGGGGCCTGCACGACTACTCGTACGCGTACTACGAGGCTGGACCCAGTCGCACCCACTCGCCGACCTCCTGCTCGCAGGCCTCGGCCCTGATGAGGCTGGCTCAGCATCCTGAAGAGATCCAGCTGCTGCATCATCAGATACAGACGAAGGCGCAGGTCTACCAGCCCGCCCAGTCGTACCAGTACACGCAGGCTCCCCACAAGAGGCACACCTACGTCACGCGCTATGGCACCGAGGAGAACATCTACGAGGAGATCTCCGAGATCGGGTGAGTCGCAGAGAAATTAGCAGCGACACACACACGCTGTGCTTGCAGGAGTTATTAGTTTTGACGGCTGGATTAATCAAGGGAATCAGCGCCAGGAGGTTGAGCGCTGCCTCCCTTGCCTCTGAATCTTTAATTAAGGCACGCGTTAGTTGAGATATTGGCTATTTTGATTAACTCCTTCGACGGCGCAGATATTTTCTTCTTTATTCGTTTGCATGCAACGTAATTTTGTTGAAGTTTTTAAATTAGCCATTGATATTTTTATTTTTACACTTTCACCCTGTTTATTTTTATTTTCAGCTGAGAATTTATTTAAAACGGCGAGGGATAAGAGAGGAGAAGTTCGAGTGCGATCGCACTTTTTCGAGTGCGCGAATACCGCAATTCGATAAAGATAGTCGTATATTATTTTGTATATTGCTCCGGTCGTACTCGAAGCGAGGAATCGTAATAATAAATATCTCTCTCCCCCCCCCTCGCGGAGCGAGGGTTCAGCGTACAGAGAAGCGGGCAAGAGGTTCTCTTTAATCGTCGAAAAAAATCGTGATTTATTCAACGTCCGTTGGATTTCGTTCGTCATCATTAAATACCGCCCATTCATTCTCACTTATCTCCGAGCACTTGATGCCGCCAATGTCGAGTTCGCCATCAAACATTTCCATTATGTTGACATTATAAGCCTTCCTCCCACTCTCTCCGCAGCCGCATCTCCTCCCCCTCGGCGCTTCTCGCATCTGCTCGTAATTCGAACCAATAAAAGTACACAGTCGTTCAATTAGCTCTCGCGCCCGCCTTCGATGAAAAAGAAAAAAAAAATAGCGCCGACTCGCTAAACATTTTTCCTTGTCCATTGAGTACCGTCGGCCGGGTTACCCGTTAGGCACTTGCGCGCCTGAAAAATCCCATTGTTCGCGTGTGCCCGCTTGAGAGAAAAAAAGCCTCTTCAAGGACGCAAAAAATTGCGTGAGCGCGTCGGCTGAAACGACGACGAGCGACGGCGAGTTTAATTAAAAACGCGCGAAGGAAGCACCGGCGATCGACGCGCGGCCGTCTCTCCCGGCGTACCCCTTCCCAGGGCCTCGCAATTATGTGCGCGAACGAGCACGCGGTGCCCGAGGTGATGCGCGCGCCGCCGACACCTGGCAGCGAGCCTATTTTTCGAACGTGCCCCGCAATATCAGCTGTTGAGCTGCGACGATTTTTATTGAATTTTGTTTCGTATCTGCCGGAGCATTGATTGATCGAAAACGATTCTTCGGTGTTATGTATTTTCGGAGCAGCAGGTTTTATTTATTTACAGTATCGTTATGCGATTAATAAATGTAACTGTAAAAGTCTTGTAAGGTAAACGTGTATGCAGTACTTAAATAATATTCGATTTTTTTTTCAAATACTTTTTTATCGTGCTAAAACGCATTATCTAATTGTGTGTAAAAGAATAATCGAGCCATTCTTCTTTTATCGCATAAAATAAACGTTTTTAAAAATTTTGTTAAACAAGCAAATTTATAAGAAATTAGTAGACAGTTTACATTATTGAAAAAAAGGAACATTACAAAAGGACTAGAAATAGTGTTCGTATGAATTAAAAAAAAATTATAGTTATCGGTATTTCATCTCTCATAAACGTCTCATTAGTAGCAAAAAGATAACCGACATCGGTACCTCCCCGGCTCCCTTCAAAAGACGCCGAAATAGAAAACTAAACGATTTATGACCCTCGAGGAAAAATCCGAGATCGAAGATCACTAAAATCGGCGTAACGTAACGTAACCTCCTTAATGACCGCGATCAAAACAAAGGAACGCCGTAGCTACCGGCCCTTATAGACCCAACGGCGGCGGTTCGCTTGCTCGCAGCCTCCTCCTTCCGCCGAGGAGAAGCGATTTTCCCCGAGCGATATTTCAAAGCAGCGCGTAATTAAACGGCCGCTCGGCAAAGGCGCGCTCGCCACGCACGCGCGAACGATCGATTGGTGCGAGCGATATCCCGGCGAAATCAGTTTTGCGCCTCCTCTCTCTCCTAGGGCTCCCCTCCCCCTCGTCTCCCCCGCGCCTATCGGGACCCGTTCCGCTCTCGCGTCCGTAATTTCCAGCCGAGCAATCTCCGTCGGCGCCCTTTTTCCTCGCGTGCGCGCGCTCGCGTCTCCGAGAGCCGAAAACTCGAGAAGGATCGCATCCACCACCTGCCTCGTCTTTCTTTTTTTTTTCCTTATACCTCCCTCGGGCAGACGGTGCGCGCGTGCGGTGAAAGGGAGCTTCTTCGAAATTACACGTGCGCCGCGGCAGCTTCTTTCCGTCGCGCACGCTCGCCACCGGAGGGGAGAAAGAGATGAGGGATAGGAAAAAAAATCAACGGGGCTAGTTTGTGAGCGATGTTTTGCTGCGAATTGCGTTAGAGGATTCGCCTGTCTATACTTAACAAATTTGAATTTTGTAGTCTAAAGGCGCATCGCTTTTCTGCGCGTCTAGTCTTTTTTTCGTGTGAAATTATTACCTTGTAAATACCATGTATTTGGTATCCGTAATTTGCATCTTTTATTTTAGAATATTTAACTAAATTACCCGCTTTGCGCAGCGTATTTATCATTCTGAAACGTGTCTCTCACTTCCTTAATTAAAAATAATTGGCGCCCGAAAAAAAGCGAATAAAGTACTTCCACTCCGGCGAAGAAAATTCAATTACACCTGAACTAATGATCACGTAACAAGTTCGAGACATGAAATAATTACACGCCGTTAAGTTCGTAAAACCGCCGAAAAAAATCGACGCGATCGATCACCACGCAGCGCAGCAAAGGGAGGGGTATGGACATCGATAGCCGATCGCTCGTCGCGTTGCAGACGGGCGGGGAGAGTCGGGGTCGAAACCCCAAAATTAATCGACGCAAGTTTCGGGACACCTGTCGGCGTCCCGATCACCATGATTAAACGCGCGCATCCGTCGGATAGAGCGACTCGTCCCCTTCAGCCGCGAGACGCCGTGGCGCGCAACCCGCCCGGGCCATTGTTTATTGGGACGCGTGCCACGCTCGTTAGTTCGGCTGCAGCGGCGAATTACGGCGTCCAGTTATGGGGGGCATCGATTTTAACTGGCAATTTTCGTTCTTCGCTAAAGTGTATCGCGCGACCCGAGAAGTCGAGCGGCGGCAGCGCCATGAGTTCGTCGAACTCCCGCCGACCGGGAGCTGCATGGCCCGCGGCTCGTTTTAATAAATTTAAATAAGCAAATAGTTTATGCGACGGTGATTCACGTTATTAGATCGCTCTTGTCGCTTGCTGCGCGGCACACGCGCTTTTTTCGCGTTTACCCGCGTTGTGCGTTAAAACATGGAAATTTCATAAAATTTAAACGAATTTCAGATCATTGGCCGTGCATCGGAGATTCAATTCAATTGTCCGAGGAAAAATGTTGTAGTCTAGACATAATTTGAAAATTAACTGGGCTACTAAAATCCATTAACGAAATTTAATTGTTTTTCTGCAAATGAAGTTTCAATTTTAATTAAACATTTTGCCTCCTCATAGAGGCAGCTTTGTAATAGTAAAACGTGATTTTAGTGAAAAATTTTTCATTTTTTTAGTGATAGCTTTAAGATACTGAAATAAAACTAAAAGTAATTGGAAGCGTATATGAAATTATCTATGATTAAAAAAAAAAAAAATTATTTCTTCTAAACTAATCTGTGAAATGCTTTGAAAAAGATCATGGAAACGTAGAATATAAATATTTATGTTCCATAAAAATTTCAATCAATTTTGATTCCTAGTTTCGGAGAAAATAAAATGACACACGTGTGTTTTTTTATTTCCAACGATTAATTGATTAAAAATGTTTTAATTGAATTAAAATTTTTAGAAAAGGTAAACTTTTATGTATTTACTTTCGTAAAAGTCTACTTTTCGAATATAAACAAACGTAAAAATTATTATTAATTAATTTAAAATTGGAGGTCTAAAATTATATTTGAGGAAGTTAAGTGCCAATCTATTGGCAGAGGTTTTTTTTTCATCTAAAGAAAGTCATTTCGAAAGAACTATAATTAATCATTTGCTTAGCAAATACAGTATATTTCAATCGTTAACTGGTTAATTGTAGATACTATATTGGCGCGGAACAATAAATTTTAATGAATGATCGTACACTCGCCTCGAATTGAAACTCGGAGAACAATTCAAAAATTTTCATGCGACGTTGCAAATATTTGAATTGTTCTCCGAGTTTCAATTCGAGGCAAGTGTACATCAGTCAATCAACATCAACATTTTCAATCGCTTTTTATTAGCATCTATGTGAAAAAAAGCAAGTAAAGCCATTTTAATTCTGATTCAATATTGATAAACGATGAAAAGACAAACGGCCGCCCGAACAAACAATACGGGAGCCGAGGCGGCTTGAGAATCCGGCATACGAAAGTGCCGACGGGTCCGACCCTATCGCGGAGAGAGGAGGGAGGGAATAGAAAGAGACAGAGAACATCCGATGGAGCACTTATATAATCACACAGCGTAATGATATTCAGGAGCGCGCTCGATCCGCCGGTGATGTACGCGCGTCCATTCCTCTTGTGTGCAGTATAAGCACTGCTCGCACTCGCTTTCGCTACCGGATGCCGTCCAGTTAAGTCGTCGTCTCGAGGCAACGAAAATTCGCGGAGATCAATTGAGTCGCATGCACCAGACGGCGTTACTCATTCAATCGCGTCGCGTTCATTAAAGAGCCGTATTATTCGACCGCTCGTCGCGCGAGAGTCTTGGCCCTTTGTCTGTGTGCCGGCGCGACATACGTTGAAGGAACATATTATTATCGATATATACTGAGAGTACAGTACAAGCACAGTAGCGTAAAGTAAACGAAGACGATTTGCTTTTTGTGTTCGATGCAGAGCACTCTTTATTTTGTGGTAAATCAATTTCTCAGTCTCTTTGCAGGCGGTTTACCACTCGATCGGAGCAATTGTATACGCTTCCATGTCAAGTGCCATGTTATTTGCGTGTTTGAAGAATGTACCTTTAATGGGCTTAAACCGGTATAATCATACGATGCTGATTCATGCACGCAAAAAGAGGCGAAGTTGCGAGGTCTCTTGACAGAACTTTTTTCCCCTGCCGAACAAATTCAATGGCTTTTTTTTTCGTCTGGAGTTTCTAAAGTGGCTATTAGGAGATAAGAATCGAAACATCGATTTCGCATGCATAATATCTAATTTATGTAATTTTATTGACGCATTGACGTAATTTTTAAAGCGGCGCGCCCCGTGTTCATCTGCCGTTGCTATAACACTTACCTTACGTCAGACATGCAATCATTACAAATTACAGAATAAATTATGAATTGGTAAGAAAATATAATAAAATTAAATTAAGCAGTAATACTTTATAGAAAAATAGATTTAATGCGGAATATTGAATAAAATAGAATAAATGATAAAAATAGCACTTTTTAGTGCTGCCCAGTTAAGGATAAAAACTAATTAAATCTTCTTTCAGACGACAATGTCGCCGAGCGATACACGGATCTCGTCGTTCGCTGGTTGAGGAGGAAGTGCGCCAGGTGCAGTCACGTCACCGTCGAGTCCTGGGCGAGCTAAACCTCAGCGTGGAGGCGATGCTGATGCCGACGATTGCGGACCAAACGAACGGCGACGGAGAAGACGATCCTGAAAGTCAAGCTAACGACGGAAACGCCAGTACGGATCAACTTATACTCGCCGGCCATCCCGACGACTTAATCTCGTCGCCCGTCGGATGCGACCTCGACAGCGGTTTCAGCGGCAGCTCCAGCGCTAGCTACAGGTGAGCCTTACGCGATCCGCTCGGCGGAGCGCAAGGGACGGGCTTTGTCGGGCTCGAGGAGAATTCGTGCCTCGGGGCTGGCTTTCAGACGGCGGGATTGTTAATTTAGGTCCTGGGCTTGCGCTTCTACGTGTTTTGCGGAATAATAGGGTGCCCCTTGGCTTTGAATTTAATTTACTATTATAATATGGAAAGTAATAATTGTTAATCCAACAATTGCATTTGGGTTGTGCAACGATAATGTCTTGTTATTTATTTTATTTTATTCTAAATAGGTGATTAATTGTACGCCATAAAAATGATTACTAGGAAGAAAAAGCTGTATTAGGTAACGCTGCCGCAGGTATGAAAGTTCTCATAAAACTCTTGAAAGTGCCGCTGTGAATATTATTCGCCACTTAAAAAAAAATATATATTTTTTGTTCTCATAGGACATTTATGTTTCAATCATAACTTTAAAGAAAAGTCCATATCACAGAAAAAGTCAATATAAAGCGGACATTCATGGTCCTCTGAAGCCAGGGTATTGTCCGGCTTACCTCCGCATAAGAGAGCTCCCGTCCTAATCCCACTGGGCTCCCCAGGAGCGCGCGTGGCATCCCATCCACTTGTCCAAGAGGATATACCCAAACCGTCTTATCTCGAAGCGCACTAATGCCGTTGTATCTGTGCACAGATCGGGTCTGGGCTCGCTGCGTCGAGGCCTCGGGCGTACCAGCACTCCGGAGCTACTCAACGGCCAACACCACCTCCACCACCATCACCAGCAGCAGCAGCAGCACCAGTCGCAGCGCAACAGCGGCAAAACCAAGGCCGCGATGATCTGGAAGAAGGGCTGGAAGAAGCTCCAGGGACTCGGCGGCAGCAACGGCGGCGCTTCACAAAAAACTGGTAAGTCATCCCCCCCCCCCCCCCCCCGCGTGCCCTTTTTCCTTCTCCCTCATACTCGCGCCAGAGCGCCCCGCGGTTCCACCTTTTCACTTTCTCTCGAAGAGAGCGAATGGTATACGCGCCGCGGGAACTCGCGTTTTTTTTAAACCCCGAGGCTAGGCTGGGCGCCCGCGTGATTTCGGTCGCCTGGCGCCCTCTTTTTTTTTTTTTTTTTTTTTTTTTTCTGTTGGCTCCGCCCGAGCGCACCGTCGGATAAACAAGCGTAATTCGTGGCTGTTAAGCTAATTGGGAATTTTCGGCTCCATTCTCGTTTTATTATCTATGATTAAGCTTCCCAACGCCGGAGCGTTAAATTTCATTCTTTCTCTCTCCATACACCACTGCTGTGTAAAACAAAAGAAAAAGAAAAAGGAACACATAAGCTCCCACTTCATTCAATTTCTTTTTACGACGCCCCTCCCGGGAGGATATTAAAAGAAAATACCCAATTTAAAAAAATTACCTCTCCAATGTTTCAAAAGACACTGGTAGGTTTAAGGATAAACGAAACGCGACACGCGGCGGCAAAAGCGCGTGCTGCAGGACGGGAAAAACAAGGCCGTTCGACGTGAAAGCGTCAGGTCGTTCCACCGAAGCCCGCGCCACAGCCAATTCCATCGGGTAACAACGCGAATATGAGCCGGAGTCACGCGGAACGTTGCGGGGCTCGCGAGGCCTCATCCACGTCTATGCAATGGCCTATCGGTCGCATCGCTCTCTCGCTGCCGGGTGTACACCTATAGACGCGCCAGGGCGATAGACGCATGAATGGCGTTATTGTGGCTCCTTCCTGGAATTCGTCGCGTCTCTCCTCAAAGACCTCATTGAACGCCTGCGGAGCTCGCGCGCACTGCCTAATTAGTGTTTCGGAGCGATGCCGCATATATACAGGCCGTTGATCTATCGATCTCTGCTTCCCTACGTATGCCTGCATCTGAATAAAATTGTGTGTGGGAGATTCCGATCTTCGGTAGTTTCAGTTGGTGAATGTATATTCGTGCAATCAAATGGAATTATAGTTGTTTCAGTGTTATATTAGATGAAGCTATTAGTCATTCTCACCATCTCTTTACAATTTCTTTAGTAGTTCTTTCGACGTCGATTCTGAAATAGCACAATAGACAGTGACGAAAAATTTCATCAGTGGTTTCCGTTTATTGATGTTCCGCTGGAGGAAATTACTATTTAGTTTTCTAAAAAGAATTGAGAATACGTAATGGATATTCGCCCTCAATTTCTGAATCTCTAGGAAGTTCATACTTCGGTTCGATTGAAGGCGATCTTAACACTAGATGAAACGTTAGATAAAAATAGCACAGGATCGTGTATTGAATCACTCGATACGTAATTCAATCACTTCGATTTTTATTTTATTAATTTATTAATAACCACTCTACCTAAATTGGGGATATAAAAAGACCGTTAAAAAGCCGTTTGTCTCAACATTACAGGCTTCAATATTTAATTTAGCATATTTACCCTGCGATACAGATTTTCTGATATTCCGTGCAATCTCGCTCGCGAAACTTTTCAATCTGCCCTCGTCAATACGCTATTTTCCCTCGCTCTCTTTCCGCCGATCGCCGTAGGGCAGGTGGAGGAAAAAGACGGGGGAAAAAAATTGCGCCTATATACGCCGGAACGAAGAAGGCGAAGAAGAAGAAGCGGCAGCTTTTTCCGCGTCCCGATTCCTCGGCGGCCTCTGGTTACCCGATGATCGCGCGTTCCTCGCTCCATCTTTTAAAAGCGCGCCTTCCGCCGACGAGAGACAAGGACACGTCCGACTCCCGCTCGTAAAAACCCCACGGCGGCGGTATATACGTATATATATACATAGCGGTCGGCGCATCGCAGCTTCCCACACGGAGAGAGACTCCGCGTCTCTTATCATCCGCCGCTGTAGCCTCCGCGCGCTCCTCGCTCTAATCTCCCCCTTAACATAAATCTCGCGAAAGACAGTCCGGTGTCGGGGCCCGATAACCCCGCGCGAGGAGCTCCTATCGCTCGCGCGCCAAGCGTCTATCCGTCTCTCTCCTTCTCGCTCGCCTAGCGCGCGAATTAATTACGCCGCGGCGCCGAGGCGCGTGCACACAGTATACGCGACGGGAGAAAGCCGAGAGAGCGCGAAACGAGAAGCCCGGAAAGTGCCGCGGCGAAAACTGGTTGGCGGTGTGTGCTCCTCTTCCGCGTGCGGGGGTGCCGGAATCGTGTCGCCGCGCATTGTCGTTGATACGAGATTTATCGCGCGCCCGCGTCAGACACGGCTTCGCGACGCGTGATGAATACGGAGGAGCCGGTACGTAGATAAGCTCTCTTAAGAGTTGTTATGACGAGTCGCGAAGGGATTCCTCCTTCGCTCGTCTTTCCCTCTCGGCTAGTCCGATATAGTGTTTTCCCGCGGACGCGCGGCGCCGGTTTTTCTTTCCCGGATTTTACTGGAGTTTTTCTGCCCGAGGAGCGTTATGAAGAGCCCCGCTACGGCTTCCTCGCGGTCATTGTAATAGTTCCGAAGAAGGATAGGCGATCGACTGCCGAGGGAGCCTGACATAAAAGTGCAGCCAACGGTTTCTTCCTCCACGCCGGACAATATCTCCTCCAGTCTGCCCTCCGGCCGAACGCGAGGAAACTCTCCAGCGGGACTTTATTTGCAGTAAATTAAACATTACTCTATCCGACTTTCGATCGCCGCTTTTAATTACGTGAAAAGCTTTCGTTGGCGTGTGAGTGATGGCAAGATTACAAAAAAAAAAAAAAAAAAAAAATTCTGTCGCAATGATGTACCGCAATTGAAAGCGATAGATGTACCGCGAGAGTAACGCGCAATTGGGAAGAATAGTGAAAAATTCCATTATATCCGTCTGATAGAATATTGAAAAATAATCGACACGTATTTTTT
>JAWWEN010045391.1:0-12214 GCA_035582955.1 Sycophila texana
TAAAAAATTCTTCTCCGTTCAAAAATTATGGCCGTTTCCGCTTAGGGTAGGCATATTAGGCTCAGGTACCTTAGTTTCAACAAAATAATTACTTGATTCGAAGAAACATTTAACAAGTACTATTGAAATAAATATTTACTTAAAAATTACCAAATTTTTATCTCAGTGTAAAAAGCAACGATACGGTGTTACTCGATTGATGTAATCTTATTGTGATTAATTAGTTGTAAATTAAAATTTATATGATTTCATTAAAAAATTATTTACTTTATATTATTTATTTTATTTTATTTATTAATACAGAGTAATATATAAAACATTATGAATTGTAAAGATTTCAATGTATAATTTGTATAATTGTGTAATTTTTAATTATTAGTGTAATTATTAAAAGATTACACAAATTCACATGTATGAAACTTGTAACGATTTCAATCACTTAAATAAAAAAGAAATAAAAAAAAAACATTAAATCACGTAAGAATGTAACAGAGGAAAGCAAATTCCTGTTCGGATTATTATTTATGCAGTGTAATGTAGAATGTTAGTATCTTTACGTATTAATATACACAGGTTTCGCTAGCAGAAAGAAAAAGAAAATCAATTTACATTTTTTAGCGTAATAAGTCTTAAAAATACAATTTTCTCTTGAAATTTTTAAGTAATTTGACAGATCTGTATAAAAAGAAAGTATTTATTAAGGATAAATAAATTATGGAAATTTACTATTATACGTGCTGGATCAAAAATTATCGAGAGTCTAAATAAAATATTGGCTTCTCTCATTTTTAAACATAAAAAAATATATATTCAACGTTGACAATCAAATCCGTATTCCGGATTATTTGCTTTAATTATTACTCATTCATTTATTCAGTCATTTATTCATTCATTCATCCAGTAGACGAAACTTGATAATTTTAATCATTTCATAAGCTAAGAAGTGCATATAGTTTATTCACAGATTGAGGCAATCAAAATTATATTCAATAAAAAACTTTAAATAATTTCCAAATAATCATTTAACAAATAAACTGTAATTTCTTAAACTGAAAACTAACGCAGTATCATCATTAACAAAGTATCAAAAGTGCAAGGGTGAAAGTAAAACTTTTAAGGCAATAAACACCAGGGACGTTTGCATATCATAAAATATTAAAGTTAAACTTTTTTTATCACTTTTTTATCAGTTTCCAAGTAAAAAAAGCAAAGGAAGACTTTTAAAGTAAAGTGAAATTTATCTTCTTCGTCTCACATCAATCATTAAAAACATTCAACAAGTTGTTAAAGGACGTCCTTCAAAGTGGTCAGCTGTCTGGGTTAATGAATCACTGCTTAATTATGAAAATCATCCGGAGCACTCGCTCCGCCAAAAACTAGAAAGCTTAGCTAGTTGCGAATTGCAGGTAATTAAAAACTTTACGATCCAGTACTGTCGGAACTATGAGTTGACGAAATGTTTAGTAGTTCATCGCCTTGCTGTACTATTTTCTTTTAATTAGTTTCATTTCTACCTTACATTAAAAAGTCAATCGATGACAAGAAGTAGATTGAAGACGTCAGAACTGTTTAGTAATTAATGTTCGAAAGAAAAATGAACTGAAGAAAATATTGATGTAACAGAATAAGCGAATTTTCGGTGTATCAGTAGTGAAGGTCAGTGGTCGGTCAGACTGTGTTCTAAGTCAGCCCTTTCCACTTAGCCCATATCATAAGTTACACTGAATATTTATTCTAGTGCTTTTAATAATACGTTAATTTAATAAAATTTTCTATTTTTATTTATCAGTCAGTAAATAGGACTAGGCGTCTAAATGAGTAATTAATATAATGTCTTATATTTGTGCATATTGACCCATTCATATGGATTCTTGAAATTACGTGACCAAGCAAAAACTGTTTGCTTTAATTTTACGTAAATAGATTAATATAACTACAAACGAATGCCATCATAAAATTGAAACTTAAATTTGTAGTTATATATTATACTGTTTGACGTAAGAGAACGATTTTTTAAAAGAAGATAAAACAGCTAAAGTTTATTTTAAGAAATTAAATTTTCATTTCGATCTGTTATCACATCTATCATTTTATTTTATTGGAATAAAAAAAATCATTAATAAATTACTTAATCAATTCTTAATTACTTCAAGTATTTATCTTTCACTTTCCACTTAATGTTTTTTTTTTTAATCTCATCGGAATATCCCACACAAAACCGCAAGTTGCACAATACATCACCTGCATTACAGCAAAACTCGGTGAAAACTTTCCAAATTCACAAGATAAATGCGGTCCATCCGCTTTATAACAAGCCTTCCCGAAAAAAAAAACGCCGTAATCAACTTTAATGAAACTGATCAGAAGCTGAATATTTCATCGCGGTCGGCCGGGCGTATCTGCGGAATGATTACGCGAAGATTTCGCGAGTAATCCGCGAGGAGAAAGAGAACGCGGAGCCAAGCGCAAAATCAAGTATGTAGCTTCAAAGATTAAATTCCACGCATTAACCACTATGCAATGCATACGAAGTAAGGGAAAAAAAAAGGAGAGAACCATTCGGCGTGGGTCTAGGTGAGGCGGTTAAAGAAGGCGGGAAGAAAAGAAACGCACACCTGGCTAGAAATTTCATCTCCTTCAGCCCGGCAATTCCCCTGCGGTTTCAAGGGGAAGATCTTTGCCTCGAATTTTTTGAAAACTATTCAACGCCAATGCGCGTAATTCGAAATTCCGCCTGCCTGCTGAGTCAAAGCGGATTTCCGTCTAAATTTTTATGAAATTTGACGCGGAATTGTCACGGCGAACAAAGAAGACAAAACGAAATGAGATGCAATATTAAATAAATAAATTAGTAAAACGAACGAAATTCGATCAAGCGCAAACATTTATTCCTTTCTTTTTATTTTCATTCGAAAATCTATATTCGATTTGTAACAGGAAGCCGTATAGAAGCTTCCTCCATCATTTATGTAAATCCGAGAGCAACGCGCTCTCAATCGCCGGTCAAATAATCCGAAAGATGCAAGAATTTCCCTTAATAAAGCCGCCTTCCCGATATCCCTCTCTCCCCTCTCTAACGCAAATCTCGACTCCCCCGCAATTTAATTGAATGTACCTCGGGTAGCGAGTCGAAAATTCATTTTCCAATACCATTAAAAACAATCTCCGCGGGCCGGCGTAACTGCATGTGGGCTCCGCAGAGGGAAAAAGGACGGGCCGAAGAGGATTCTCCAATTTTCGCGCACTCCACACCGAGGAGAAATATCGAATTATCAAGTCCCGGCGTTTCTCCCCCCGCCCCCCCCCCCCCGCTCACATTGCCACCCCCTTGCTCGCGATCTGTCTCGCTCCTCCGACGTTGTCTGGCTCAGACCTGCCCATCTCTCGCGGCGGTACCCTCCCCCCGGCCCCCTCCTCGCCCTCTTAAAGCGTAAATTTTGAATCACTTCGCGGCGCGTGGGTGTGTAAGGGGGCGGAAACGGGATTTCGGAAGTGATTTAAGTTCCGGCCCGAGGAATTGTCTTCGTGCGCGTCTGGGCTTCGTTGCAGCTCTCCTCCTTCGCGCTACTGCTCCTGCGACGGTGCACGGCTGCGCGTGTGAGTGTTTACACACAATCGCTCGCATTATCACATGCGCAGCCGCGCGCATTCCCTCGGAGTCTCTCTCTCTCTCTCTCTCTCTCTCTGGGTCCCTCCCCCCTTCTCCACCCCCTCGGCCCGAACCGCGACGCGAAGGAGCTCTTAACAATACATAGTACTTCAGAAGTAATTTGGTTAACCCAACGACTAAACTCGTACGATCGCACACGTGCACGCTCCGCCGACCAGGGGGCGAGGGGTTGGGGAAGGCGCAGGAGTTGAAGGAGGAGGTGGAGGAGAACAGAGAGAGCCTCGGAGCGTCCATGCGTGCCATTTCCGCGGGGCGCATGCGCCTGTTTATTATAGCGCGACCGAAAATCGATATCCGCCCTCTCACTCGCTCTCTCTTCCTCCGGAGCGCAGGCTCCTTCTCTCACTCTCGCGCCCGCTCTCGATTCGGCGTTTTCTTTCGACTGCGTCTTCCGCGCGCGCCAACCCTTTCACCCCCTCCCCCTCCCCACCACTATTCCCCTTTCTCGCAGCCGGTCCTCTTATTATCTTCTCCAGTGCGCTCGGCGTATTTTTTCGCACTCTCTTTCTCTCTCTTTCTCTTTTCTTCTCTGCCTCGCTCTCCTTTCACGCGGCAGCGACGCCCCCTATAGAGCGTCCACTCTCGTGCGCTTTCGAGGTACTGTCTTTTTTTTCTTCCGACTTTGCCTCCTCGCTTTTTAAGTTCCGCGTCCTCTCGCTCCCCTTTTGCCGCGGCGCGCGCGTGCCTCTTTCTCTCATTATTCCTCCTTTACGCTCATTTTCCCTCACCCAGCTGAGGATCTTCCCCGTAACTTTCACGCTCCCGTTGTCTCGCCGGCTGCATTTACATTTATTTTCTCATTTTTCACTCTCGCACGCTTCCTTCTCTCCGCCGCTCTCCTTTGCCGCTCCCCCCCCCCCGCCGGCCACTTCTCATTTCTCTCATTACACCCAATGAATTTTTCTTACCCGTTCCCTCGCTAACTGTCTCATCTCTTTGGTCTTTCTCTCTTCTCTTCGCCTCGCCCATCTCCCGGCCCGTCAACTTTTTTCGCCACTGCCGCGTCCTTATACTCCGGCCGCCCTCCTCCGGCGCATCCAGGGCTCGCACTCGGTCCCATAATTTATCAAGAGTGCCGAATATATCTTATCAAGTGTCTATTTTCCCTTCTTTCCCATTGGGTGGCCCTCCGTTGAAAATGACAGGGCGGAACGTATTGGAAGCGAGGGAGATGAGAGAGAGCGCCGCGTCCGAGAATAACGGGACGCGCTCGCCGCGCGCAATTTATTTCTTATTATTTCCCGGCTAACGCAATCACGCCACCGTCGACTTTTATCGCGGCCGGCCCGAAGACGAAAAGAGTTATCACGCCTCGCTACCCGGGACTGTGTGCCATTCTTTCGACTACGCTTTTCATAAACGCGCGCCGCTCTCAGCCCGCACAAAGGAGCTCGAGAGAAAAAGAGAAAGAAATGGATGGAGAGATGAAGAGAAAGAGAGATATATATATATATAGAGATACATATATATATAAATGAAGAGAGTAAGAGGGAACGGGAGGGACAGTGTATGAGGGGAGAGCGGAGGAGATTTTCGCTAAGGACAGCTCTGATCGTCTGGACCCTGGGGAAAGGAGCCCGGCTTCCAGTTCACCTCGACCCCTCCTCGCGTGACTGATAGCGATGAGTAAACGATTATGTGATCGAGCGGAGGCGAGTGGACTTCAGCCATTGGGGAGTCGCGACGTACATCGACGCGCCAAACGCGAGATTCACCCTCTACTTTTTTCTCTCTCTCTCTCTTTCTCTCTCTCTCTTTCAATTTTTTTTTGCGTTTTATCCCCTGTGTGTTATGTCAGTATAGACGGTGTGTGAACGCGGGTGTACTACAGTGTATGTATGTATAGTGACCGCGCACAAACGATCGAGGGATGAATCTTAAAAATCCGGGGTTCATCTGCCTCCTCGCGAGGACACGGCGCTTATCTATTTTAAGGTGCTTCGGCAGCTTTTTTAAAAAAGCTGCTCGACGTTTTATTTGACGAGGACGGTTGAATTGCAGGCTATGAATAGCCGGCCGTTAGTTTCATCATTCATTAGCGACAGTTGAACAAAAGTAAGGATTCAATGAAGAAAAGGGAAGCGCCGGGGAAAAAGAGGAGGTTTCAGTTTTTTTTAATGGAAACTGACGTTAATTGCGAGTGATATTGTCTCTGCGAGTTTGCAGCATGATCGAAATTAAAACTTAATCGGATTATTTCGCGCAGTTAACGAGATGAAAGCCTGTCCTTAAAAAGAGAGAGTAAGAGGGAGAGCTGGAAAGAGATAGAGATAGATGGTAGAGAAAGAGAGAGAAAGAACGATAGCAAAAAAAAAACAGAGAAGTAGAGAGAGGGGGTCGAGCGAGTTATGTCAAATTGAATTTTCACGTAACAAAATATTTCGTAAAACACCTCACGTAGCGCATAAGCACGGGAAGGACCGATGGGTACGGAGAGACGGAGGGAGAAAAAAAAAATGCCGACGCTCGAGTAAAACGGATTGACAATTTTTTTTCCCTCGTCCGCGCAGGCCGGGCCGCCGGCTAAACATTTGATTTCGTCCGGGCGGTGATTAAGCGGAAAAAGGGGGCCACGTCACGTGGCCCGGGAAAAGCGGATCAAGCGACGCGAAAAACACTGCAAAATTAATCCGTCCAATTTCTTCCGTTGAACTTGCGCCTCACCCCGTCGAATTCGGGTCATGTCTGCCGGCTCTCTCGGAGCAACCTCGCCACTCGCGTATTATACGCGGCCGATGCCCGCAATTTTAAAACCCTTTGAAAAGGACCGAGTCGTCTGTTTTTTGTTTTTTTTCTTCTGTTTTTTTTTTTTTGTCGAATTGGCCGGCGCGGTCACAATGCTGCGGCCACCCGGAGAAATATATCATTTTTCGGGACTAATCGCTCGTGTGTAATGGATCGGATGCGAACGGCATTTCAATCCCGCGGCGATCCGCGCGCACACCGGGCAAAAATGTATAACTCGTTCTCGATCGTTTACGACGACCCGGATTCACTCGGCCCTACCCTCCTGCTATGAGCACCGATTCTCCAGTGCCGTTTTTTTACGCGTCGCGTGCGGCCGGGCACAAACTCGCTCGTATAAGGCCGGAGAGTGGGGGATGCGTGATGTTTGCGAATCGGCGATGATGTAAGGCGAGGGAGAAAAAAAGAAGCGGGCGTTCGATTGATCGTTTCCGATAAATTGGTTTGCTTTCGGGAAAATTATTTCTTTTTTTATGTGTTTTGCTGATTAATTTCTTTTTGACTTGAAAGAGCTCGTAGAATTTACTTTGTCATTGTTTTGATTTAATCGAGATTCCATTGCGAATATTTTTTAACAGATATTTGCGATAAATAATTTGAATTTGAATTTTATGAAGAAAGTTTTAATTATTTTTTATTTGATTGAATCAATTGAATATGAAAATTTTAGTTTAGTTGGCATTCAACGAGTGAAATTGTAAATTAATAACTGAACAACTAATAATGGATCGGTATTATACATGTTATTAAATTCTTACGTAATAGAATGATTGAGATTCTTTCTCATTTCTTCATAAATAAGAAAAGCTCTCGATCAAGTATCAGAATTATAAAATTGATACTTTTAACTAGCTCAAATTCAAATTGTAATTTAGTGTGTTCAGATACTTTTAAAGTATAAGAGACTATTATAAATAATTCACGTTAGTTAAGATGATTACGACTTTTCAAAATCACTAAAAATAAAAATCTTTATTATTCGATCTGGAGTATATATATGTACTATAATCGTCTGATTTCATATAGTATTATTTCCTTTGTGGATTAAATTCTATGTGATGGTCAGTCTAATTGCACAGAAAATATAGATTGAAAAATTGTATTTTTACACTAATTTTTGCTACTTTAAGAAAAATCGATGTCTTTCAAAACTTCTTCGCAAATCAAAATAAATTTTTACATAGATTACAGTCGTATAGAAAATTATTCAGACATCGGAAAATATAACGTTTCGTTCAAAAGAATGACTATTTTTATGAAATTTTTTCAAATTAGTGAGGGAACTCGGGGCATAGTACACCTTGGTTCAGGTGGATATTTAAGGCATAGTGGGCCACCCCATTAAATACGTTGCATTTAGCGTAAAAAAACGTTTATTAAGAAGTTTCATTTAAATTAAAGCATTTGCATTATTACATTGCAGTATTACTCTATATAATTTTTTTATACCGTAATATTGCAATGTAATAATGATAATCTATCAAAATGCTTTAATTTTAATGAAAATTGTTAATAAAGATTTTTCACACCTAATACAACATATTTAATGGGATGGCCCACTATGCTCCGAAGTCCTACCTTGCTCCAAGGCCATTTTACGGGTGCCCGAGTAGGTAAATTCAGTCCTTTGTGACGAGGCTACCTTAAATTAGCGGAACGCTACTCAAAAACTCAACTAATTCTTATAATTATAGACTAAATAAATGAACAATTTATTCTCGTAAATTAAAGATATAAATTCACACCGTGAACTTTGGGATTTATTTCGGGATTTTGTTACTGGAATTACACTATGAATCCAAAAGTCAGCTAAAAAAGTTCGGACGGATCAATTAAATCTCGAAAAAGAAGGAAAAAATGAAGCCAAAGCAGCTAAAAAATATTTACGCATTCAGCGAAGATCGCAGTCAATCGTCTGGCCTTCGTAGATCATCGCCGGGCACATCTTGCGCCACGGGCTCCACCCTCGTGGTAACTTATGCCGAAAAGTTAAAGGTCACTAAAACTCAAATAAATTAACCATAATCCTAAACGCAAATCCTTTTGTGACTTAAAAGCTTTGAGAAGGGATTTGCCCGGGGAACCCGGGGCGAGCCGTGCGAGCGCAACAAAGCCTTATTTGGAAATTCCGTCTAAAACTACTCCGTGGCAAAACGTCAAACGTAAGCATATATAACGGCTGCAAAATCCAACCAGACGGTATTTCAGACTACTCGGCGATAAAAGTTTTAGCGGACGAGGGGGGCGAAAAAAAAGGGACCGAGCGCCGGTAAAAACAGAAAAACGCGGAGGCACGGCGTGGGAAAATAAGAGTGGCTGAAGGAGCGGACCGCGGCAGTCCCTATAAAAATTTCGCGTGCGAGCTTTAGTGCTTTATTATAATTTTACGTGCGCGGAAGTGCGCAGAAGTGCCTTCGGTCATCGCCCGCCGACTTAAATTTCGAGCGCGATTAAAAAAACAAGATGCACTTTTAATTTTCATTGGGGATTCGTGAAGTTCTGCAACTCGACTGGGATAATTAATTAAATCGATTTCGGAGTATTTTTAGACTGTTGGGTCGTGTATTCATTTCCCGCGATAAAAAGTGTTTGCTTAATTTAGGATGTTGTGTAATAGATGTATTTTTTTTTTTTTTTTTTTGAATAAAGAAATTTTGTATGAAATCTGGTACTAATTTATTTTAACGATCCTTTATGTAAATTTCTTAATTAAATAAATTCGTTTTGTTTCGAGAACACTTAAGCACCTACTTTAATTTTAATAATAATAATCAAATATTCTACACGTTTGAATGTAGAAATTTTTTTCACAGAAGGAACACTAAATTCATATTAGAAATGATATTAGAAAAATTTAATTATTGCTTTTATTATATAACGTAATGAATATACTATTTTTGTATATCGAAAAAAGCGACCATAACAATCACTCATTTTATTTTCAATAATCGAAATACATGTAAATGAATAAATTAACGCAGCGGGAGCGTTACGGAGATTTAAGAAAAAAAAAATGCTCATTAATGTTTGTCCGCAATTTGTGTTTCTTTGGTGCTTTTGCACGGTTGGATTCGGAAAAACCGCATGAGGGAAATGCAATCATGAATACTGCATCCGACGCGAATGTACACCCTCGCTTTGTTTACGAGAAGCCGTTGCGGCCAAAGCAACGGGAATTAGAAAAGCCAATGCTTGTATCTCCAGGCAGTAGGGTAAATTCTATTCAAAGTTGGTGAAATCTTTTGTTTTATAAATGTTTTGAGCGCTTAAAATTGTCGGCGATAAATAATCAATATTTTCTCACTTGAAATAAAAATAAAGCAGTGCATCGGAATTTTATAACACTGCCGGAAGCAGATGAAAAAAATGATTTCCGTGTGACCTGAAAGAGTTTCTAAATTTAAACCACTACACTGTTTTATTAATTGTATAAAAATTATAAGTATAATTGACTTTGATTATAAATCAATTATGTATTTAAAAAATTTTGTATTGCTTATTTATAGATACAGATATTATAATAAATCAGAAATTTTATTTAGCAATTATTGATGAAAAAATATGTGATATTGTTGTAGTAATAGTTTCATCATCTAGAGCTTTAATAATTCAATTAAGTTCAGTTTAAATGACTTCATACTATATTTACATTGAATTTAATTGAGTGTATGAAGTCATTTAAATGAGCAATAAACAGTAAAAGATATTGAATACGTAAATTTGATTGATAAAATATATTTCTCCTTTTTTTTTATGATCGTTGAACTCACATACTTGTCAGCCTTTCGATATACAAAAATGAGGTCTACTGGATCAAACTAGAGCTCAAGCACATTCAAGAAATTACTTTTTAAAGCCTCGAGGACACTGTATAACGTCCCCGAGATGCGACGTGCTCTCCTCGTTAGTATAAAACAATTTCGCGTCCCACATTCTCCGGCAAAAAAAAGCAGAATAAAAAAAAAACTTAAAATCTTTTCCCCTCAATTACACACTCACACGAGCACTCGTCTATATAAACTACAGAAGAAGTGCCTTCTATACTTTGCGATCAAATGATCGGAGCACTAGCCTATCGCATCGATCGCAGGCTCTCCCGGGTGAGGTCGCGACCTTTGTCCATTACCTGCTCTCTTTAGCTCGAAAATGTGCCCCTCTCCCTCTCGCCCCCTCCCTCTTCCTCTCAAGCGGAGATAACAGAGCGCAGGAACGGCCAGAAGCTCGCGATCGCTCGTGCACCGAATTCCGGCGAGTACAACGGCCGGAGGATTACGACTGCGACGGAGTGGGCTGCGTTCCCGGGAGCTCGGAGATCCGCCTATAAAACATTTTCCTGGCCAGAGGTGTCGGCGAAAATTATGCAGGCCACGCGGAAGGAGAGCCTGGAGAAGATGCCCCGCGCGCGCGGGAAAAGGCGGCTACTGCGGCGATTACGGCTGCGACACCCAGTGGAAATTTATCGATTCCGCGGGTCTATTTCGATGCGCGTGTTTGGAAGCGATTCGCTGTAAATTCAATTGTTAATGCGCCGGAGAGAACAAGCGCCTGGTCGAAAATATTTTCGGGTATAAATAGAGGATGGATACCTGCACCGAGCGGGTATGAGGTATGCGCTTCCGATCGATCGATTATCTCATTTCGTTCGACCGGTTTCGGTGTAGGGCTTCACTTATCTTTTTAATTAATTACGATCGGTAAGATGTGATCGGCTCATTCCGTTATGACGATAATTTATTATGTCAGCGTGTAATGGGTTTTATATGGAGTAGGTGCGCGCCCGTGAACTAAATATAATATTATTGTGTTACAGATAAGTTTTTGTCAGTGTGGCTGAGCAGAAACTTCAATAATTGAAAACAATTTATCGGAAAAATTATGGAATTGTAATTATAAATTATGGAATTGTAATAATTAATTATAGCTTTCCTATAATTTAATTTTTATTGAAAATGCGATATTTGCGATTTAAAAATTTGCTTTATTTTACGTTTGCTGAAAACCGTGATCATAAAACTCCATTATTACTAAAAATTACTAAAGATTGTAACCGTTAAGATGTATCATTTGTTTTAGATACAAATAGTCTAAAATCCTATATGTAATGTATACCTAACGATCATCACATCTTTTCAAAATAGTATAACACATAAGTTATTCATTCAATTACTGAACATTTATTTTCGCTTAAAATGAACTCCTTGCTTATATAATCAATGTAGTAGTTGTAGCCTCCGAATTAAAATCAGTACGTTTCGTAAAATTTAAAAATATTTATTATAGTCAGCAAAAATAGATATTTTTAGTTCCAAATTTGTCAATACCTGAATTTCTAAAATTCTTTTTGAATCTTTTATTCTTAATTTTAAAGGATCTCAAGGGGAGATCAAGCAAAGGGTTGGAAGAGTGAGTGAGAGGTTGACATAAATAATAAAACAATATTTCGCGAAAGTAACAAGCACTTGCTTCGGCATAAAAACCCCCACGGAACAGGGGGAAAAGCCGGAACAAGCGTATTTATTTATTGATAAGTACAAAATACAATTACAATAATTAATTCTATTTTTAATAATAACGCAGACTTTGTCATTTACGCGAACGCAGAGAGATCTCTCTTACCTTAACACTAGCTTCGAGCAATCAGCTCGCGCAAAAACCAACCCACTGGTTGTGCGTCGCTCCGCATGGGAGGACAATGCGCCTTCTATAAGGCCTTAACCGCGGCTTGCACCAGCTGCGTGGTCAAGCCGGGCACGGGAAGCACTTAGTTGGTCCTCGACCTGCACCAAGCGCGTCCTGACG
>JAWWEN010045412.1:0-12213 GCA_035582955.1 Sycophila texana
TAGGCGCTAGACAGAGATGACAAAACTATACATCCTTGTCTAGCGCTTAGAAATTTTCATGCGACGTTGCAAATACTATTTGAATTGTTCTTCGAGTTTCAATTCGAGGCGAGTGTATGTACATATGTACATATGTATATATGTACATTTTCATATTTTCATTACTATAGTTAGCTTATATATTAAATTATTATTATAGATTAAAATAATATGTTTATTTATGTTATTAATTTTGTTTAAGCAAATATGTAAATTTGTACTGCAATAAGTGCTCGACATTCGGTTTTAACAATAATTCTATTTACAACTACGTAATTACAAGTAATGTTGTTACAATTATGAACATTTAATTGCAAAGTTAATCGTATCAAGAATAAAGAGAAATGCTAAAAATGAAGATTCAGTATACACTGTTATTTTCATACTTTATCACAAATTTTTTTTACATCTTATAATCATATATATCATATCTGAAATGGTTGATTACTTACGAATTATTTTCTTCCACAAGTGTTAACCACTGATAAACGATAATACTTATTGCATCAAATTTTAAAATAGACTGCAGAAGCATCAGCATCATCACATCACAAAATTATTGCAATTTTGAAGTTTTCGTATAAAATACAAAATCCGGTTTATAATTATATTTGCGGGAAAAGGAAGTTCGACAGCGGACATAATACTTAGTTCGACCGCATTGGCGCTGGTGATCATTAACCTCGCGAATTTTGCGGCGAGCCGCGAGAGCGAACGCGCGCGCGGGATTTACTGTACCGGCGTGATCGTGGCCGCAGACTGAGGTGCTCCCGGCGACACGTGCTTTTTTTTTCAGTCTCCGAATTTGCGAGTGCACTTATCGGTGTATCAAGTGATCAGCTCAAATTGCAAGGTTCCAGGAAATCGCGAACATGCCGCGCGTTGTTCGCGATTCCGACGAGGAGGTCGAGACGAGAACGAGTAAGTAGAAATCTTTATTCGCGAGGCTGCACGGAGTCGCCGCATGTTGCGCACCTTCTCCGCAACGCCTGGTATTTTCGTAACGGTCATTTTCGATCGGGAATAGATAGCTTGTCTCGTGTTTTTCTGAAGCGGCCTCGGAGGTGTGAAATACTGGAATTTAATCGATTTTAAAGAGATTATTGTTATGATTAATTAATTATCTACATTTCAAAAATCTATTGGACTTGTTAGCAGATTAGGAATTAAGAATTCAGGTTTTGGAAGCACGATGTTCATTTTTTTTTCTAACTTTAACGAATTTTTGCTTTTCTGAAAGAGTTTCGTACAGACATATTTGTGGAATTGATATTTACAGAGGTAAAACTATTTTGCAGCTCGTCGAACAAGAGCTTCTGCAGCTGCTGCTGTAACGGACTCTCCAGCTCGAAGAAATACTAGGAGCAATAAGCAACTCGCTACATTGGAATCTTCACCAGAGTCGATGGATGACAGCAGTTCTCAGCGCCCAAGTCGTGCGACAAGAAGTCGAACAGCTACATTGGAAAAGGTAGCTGTAAAAAACTTGAGGTCTAGGAAAAATTCAGCTGCGTCTGATGTAAGTGAAGTAATGGATGTAGATGGAGAGGGTTCTCAGAAGAGGGTCACAAGGAGAAACATGTCCGCTCAGCCTGCAGTTGGAACACCAACTAAAACAAATCTTAGAACGTAAATATATTTTTTACTACAGTGGATTTTCTGAATATTTCAACAAAATGGTTGTACTTTAATATACAATTAATTTTGAATAAATAATTAAAATTGTTTTTATGTGTAGGCGAACTATCAGAGCTGGCTCTGAAGCTAAATCAACTCCTCCAACTAAAACCAAACGAGTAACGAGAGCTAGTTCAGTTGAGCCAGTGAGTTCAAATGAATCATTAGAAATTCCAAACAGAAGACGCACTCGTGCTTCAGTTCTCCCATTGGAGCCTACAGTCGCAGAAGAAGAGGATAATAAAAGCAAAGATCTTAAGAGTTTAGAGAACACTGTTAATGAAGAGATGGAAGAAGATGACGCTGGTAAATGAATTTACTTTAGTCTGTATACAATAAATTAAAAAATTAAATTTATTAACCAGTATATTTACAACTACAAATATTAATTAAATATTAAATCTTTTATTAATTTCTGAATTATTCTTAATTGCAGAGAGTGCTAAAAATGAAAAAGTTACCAAAAAGTCGTCTAAAAGTGTGAAACAAACGCAAGATACTAATGGTAAGTTTTTATTCAAAAATAAATTAAAAAAAAATTACATTTGTGCAAAACGTAACTACATTTTTACAACTTATTTGTGTATACAGTTAAAGAATCGGATCATGATTCCGAAAAAACTACTTTGGAAACCTCCAATACACTTGAAGAAAGCAATATTCATAAAGCCAGCCTTTGTGAAACTGATGAAGCATCAACTATTAAAATTTCCAATATAATCACACTTAGTGATGGTACGTTAGAATCTTCCATGGTCGAACTAAAACCTAATTCACAGGTTCTAAAAACTGTAGCAGTCGTAAATGATTTACCTTTAAATAACCCAGCAAACTTAGTTAGCTTTTCAAGTTATACAAAAATATTGAAAGATAAAAGTTACGATGAAAATGAACCTATTGATGTGGAAACATTAACTGAATCGACTTTAACAGACGAGTCTTTGACTCAAGTTAATAGTCCTGAAAGTAGTATAATTGATGAAATGACTGATAATTCAAAATTAGATATAAAAGATGTATATGTAAAATTAAATCGAACTAATTTAGTAGAGAAAATATTAAATGAAAAATTGGAAGATGAAAAAAGTAGTAACGAATATCAATTAAATAGTACTGTAGATCATAATAACGTGATATTGGAACACAAGACTGCAATAGTTTTAATAAACGATTTTGTTAAAACTCATGATAATCTTTGTGTAAAATACACTAATGTGAAAGAACGAACATCTTCACTTGAACAGTCACAAATTAACGGGGAGGACGCAAAAATTATTGCAAATAATGATAGTAACGTAAACTCAATTATTGTGTGTGATAGTAATGAGAAAATAAATCTAAAGCCTACTGAAAATGTGAAAGAAAAGTTAAAAAGCGAAAATAATAATAATCATATGATAGGCCATTCAACAATTGCAGATACAGTCATGGATTCAAACAATTTAAATAAAATAGATGACAAATCGGAAAATGATAAATTGGATTCAAAGAATGTAGAAAACACTTCGGTGAATGAAGCAGAAAATACGGATTCTTTAAAAAATAAATTAGAAAATTCGGAAGTAAAAAATATGTTAGTTGAAACAGAAAATACGGATTCTGTTATCGAAAACAAAAATGAACTAGAAATTCCCGTTGTAAAACAAGAAAGTGAAATCGAAATAATCGAAATTGAACCCAGCAGTGACTTAGAATCCGGTGTTGAAAATGAAAAAGTAGTTACCATATCTCCGAAAATCAACGTTACTAATGACGAAATGATTACCGAATCCGTGATAGAAGTTAATGATAAGTTGAATTCAGATACGGAAAATAAAAATGATGAACCGGAAAATTTACTTTCTTCTAACGAACATAAAAATCCACAAGATAACGAAATGGAAGTAGATATCGAAAATGAAAATGAAATCGATGCTGAATCGGATCACGCGATGGTTTTGAGTTTTTCCGACGATGATACTATAGATTCCACAAATAAAAGTAATTGTGAAATAGTTGATGAACTCGCGGTTGATAATCCGGTTAATGAATCCGCCGATGAAAATATAGTTGAAAAATCCGTAAATGCAGTGGACAAAATTGTGACTGCAAATGTTGATAATGAATGTGAATTTATAAATACAATTGATAAATCTACTGCTTTAAGTACAGTTAATGAATCTATGACTGGAAACGCAATTGTTGAATCTGTAGTTGTAAGTACAGACAATGAATTTGTAAAAGCAGTTGACCGAAGTCCAGCTGTAAATAGAGTTGATGAATTTGCAGCTGCGGATGCAGTTGACGAATCCGTCGCTCAGAGTCAGTCAAACGACAATTTAAATTCTGTAAATATAGATAGTGATAAGTTAAAAAATATTAGTTCTAATATCAATAGTCTTAATGAAGTAGAGTATTCCGAATCGAGTGTCCCGACTAACGAAACCTCGTCCACTTTTGTACATACAAGTGACAATGAACAGAAAGATCCTATTGTAGACAATCTTGATAAAGTAAAATGTTCAATAGCATTAAGTGAATCTAACAAAATTCCAATGCATGCCAGTGAAACGCGTGACTCTGTAAACGAATGTGAATCCTTAGAGAAAGATCCAGCACTTAACAACGTCGAATTCAAAGATTCTCTCACTACGGAAGATGTGCATGAGATTGAGACTAGTAGCCAGACTGTTCCCATCGTAAATAATAAACCCACGAATACTGACGTCAGTCCAAACGAACACAGTAGTAACGAGGCGGACGGCACCTCGTCAGCTGCATCCAGTAGTCAACCGACGAGCGAATTAGCTAGTACCGAGGCCCTTTCGGGGAGTCGAACGAGCGACGAGGTCGCTTCGCGGATGGACGGCGACGCTCGCGGGTGCTCAATCTCCGGAACGGATAAAAATAGTGTATCTTCTGCTGTTACAGACGCTGACGAAGAGAGTGCGTCGCCGTCTCCCGAGAAAGTCACCGCAGACAAGCGCAAGAGAGGCAAGCCAGTGATCGTGATCGACGACGTTGCGGACGATGCTGACTTCAAAGATGTTGCTGCCGATGAGTACTCGGGCGACAAGTCCACCGGAGGCAAAAAGAATGCCATCGTCACCGAGGAGTCGCTTGTCAACGAGTCGCACTCCCGGCGGAGCCGCAAATCCTTGGAAAAGAAGAGCGAGGCAGAATCGATTAATAACGAGTCCAGCGAAACTGGGGTAGGCGATCGCACTGAGAACGGTGCTACTGAGAGCGAGAGCGAGCGCGACGAGAATAATTCGCCCAACAGAAGTCGCCAGTCTTTGAGTAAGCGTAATAAAACAAATCAGTCGGTGTCTGATATGAGTAAGGAAGAAAGTGTAATTGAGATAATCCCAACTCCGGTGAATGAGAATAAGTCGATTAATAAGAGTCGCAAATCTTTGGCAAACCTGTCGATCTTGGAGGAGAAGAGTGAAGACGGAAGTCTGTCTACTACATTGAGTAGTTCTAAGACCCTTAGGAGACAGTCCAATGTTTCGAACGAATCAATTCCGGAAGTCCAAATGGGAGATGAACCAATGGAGGTAGACGAAAATAGTGATGATAACGCTGAGATCGAAAAAGTAGAAGATAATAAAAGTCGAAAATCGCTTGATAAAAGTGCACTAAATCAATCGGATAATCAGAATGAAATACAAGCAGCTTCGTCGAATAGTTCAAAGTCACGAAAATCGCGCAGTTCGTCGCCTCATAAATTAGTAGTGGAGGAACAAGTGGAGTCTAATAACTCGAGCGACGAAGAAGTTGAATTTGTTGATCAAATACAGGAAGAAGAAGAGGAGGACGAAGAAGAAGAAGAGGAGGAGGAGGAAGAAGAACTGGATGAGGAGGAGAAAGAAGAACTGGATGAGGAGGAGGAAGAAGAACTGGATGAGGAGGAGGATGTTCAAAAGAAGCCTGCAAATAAATCTCTATCTAAGAGCCAAATGACTGAAAATCAGTTTAATGAAATAAATAAGTCATCTTCTGAACAAAACAAAAGTGTGAAGGACAAACTGTCTGCTTCTTTAAATACTTCTAAAAAATCAATGAAAAGCCGATTGTCAGGCACGGCTAAATCTCTGACCAATGAAGATCGGGATACTGACAGTGCATCAGATGATGAAAATGATGAAAACGATGAAGACGATGAAAAATCTTGTGAGAAATTCGTTACCGTTTTAGAAAAAGCGCCTGCTCCCAAACACCTTGGAGGAAGAGAAATAGTATTAGTGTCTCGCCTGGAAAATGAAACATTAAAAAATAAAGATAAATCTTTGAAAGAAACATCGTTGAGCAAGTCCGTAAATACGTCTGTCTTTGCGGAAGATTCGTCCGACACCGAAGTGGAGACGAAAGGAAGTGAAAATAAGTCGTTGAGAGAAGCTTCTTTAAGAAAATCATTGAATAAATCAGGTAATTCAACAGTTATTGTTGAGGATTCATCCGGTACTGAAAAGGAGAGCAAAGAAAATAAAAATAAGTCACTAAAAGATATTTCATCGAGAAGATCCTTAGTTAAAGCGGTTAATGCATCTATTATTGATGCAGATGATTCGTCCGAAAGTGAAGATGCTGATAACCAGAAAATACAAAATGACGTAAAAAATAAGTCTCTCAATGTATCTTCTAAGAGTCTGATGTCAGCGAATCTCAGTCTAAAATCTAGCCCTAATAAATCTGGTAAAGACACTAGCATAAGCACTCGGATTGAGGATGAAGAACAAAACGAGAAACGGTCACAGAAGCTTAATTCAAAGAAAATCGTATCTCAATATCTGTTAGATAAATCGTTGCAACAGAGTATTGACCAGATGAAGAGTGCCAATCCACAGAACCCCGATTTTTCAACGATAGCTACAGTCGACTCCGAATCAAACCACGAAGATGAAACTATGCCAGCATTCTTGTCGCAAGCGAACGATTCCAGCAGCGATGCGACTGTAGACTCTTCGGAAGATGAGTCAACCGACAGAAAACGTAAGAGTATAGATTCAGATATTGCCAATGAGTACAATCTTGCAGGCAACGATGATCTCAAATACGAGGATGACGACGTGCCTGGAGATGACTGCCATGTGTCAGAGGAAGAAGACTCCGATCCCGAAGATGACGGAGAGGATCTTGATGATTTCATTGTATCTGATTTGGATGGTGAAGAGGGAACTGAAAATGAAAGCGAGGATGACGATGAAGAAGGTGAATGCGAAGGCGAAGAGGGTGAAGATGAAGAAGGTGAACATGATGAAATGGAAGTAGATGCAAATGATGAAATGGAAGTAGACGAAGAAGTACCGCAGACAAAGAATGCAAATCTTTCAATGTCAGAGATAAATAAGAAGATGAATGAGTCTAGAGCGAGTATTAAGAATAAGCTAAGCAATTCGAAATCGACCAATAATGTAGCAAAATCTCAGTACTCCCAAAGCTCGGGCTCCGAATCCGACGACGAGGCAACAACTGAAGTTGAGGGTAAATCGGCCAATGAAAAAAATGCAAACTCATCGAAATTAAACAATTCTAAGTCCATCAAGGAAAAGAACATGAATCTATCGAAATCTTTAAAAGAAAAAAGTTTTAATTACTCGAAGTCGGTTAAAAATAAAAGCGTCGTCCCGGCAAGTTTTGATTCAGACGACGAAGACATTGTGCAGGAAACTGCCTCTAAAAATAAGACTGCAGATAATTCCAGATTGAAGGACAAGAGCTTTAATGCGTCAAAGTCAGCGAAGGATAAGAGCATGAATCAGTCTAAATCAATTTTAAAAAAGAGTCTCACGGACGTTTCTAAATCAAAAAATAAGAGCATCAGCGCATCTCATCAGCCAAATGCTTCGAGCTCCGAATCAGAAGACGACGCCGACGTAGCAGAAGCGACGCAGCCTAAATCAAGAAAAAGTCAAGTGGACGAGATTGAGTCAGCTTCGTCAGAGTCCGAGGAAGGCGAGGACTCCTACCGTGTGCTTATGGTGGTACCTCAAACTTTGGAATCGAAACCTACGTCTAAAAAGATTTCCCGGCTAATCGAGTGCAGTACTCCCAAATCAGGTGCACTGAAGAAAACTGAAGGCTCGAAAGATCATAATTTGTCAATTGCTTCAAATAAAACCGTAGCGTCGCGTCGCAAGTCCGGCAGTCTGAATGATTTGACCGACGCGCGCTTTTCGACAATAACGAACATTGCAAACGATACTTTGTCAAAGATGAATGGTGACGAGGAAACAGAAGTCGCGCTTAGTCACCGTCAGCCTTGGAAGCTCATTCCGCTCAGCCAGACGATGCTTCCAAAAGGTAACGATACGCCCGTTACCAAGTACCTAAAAAAACAGAAACTTAATGATTCTGTGCCCATTTTAGAGTCAATGAAAAGCGGTGGTTTGGAAAATGTTAAAAGCTCTGAGAAGCGCAGAAGTCTACAAGAGAAGGGCTCCGAGAAACATTTGCGATTCCAAGTAGAGGATGTGAACCCACCTAAGCGCAGAAGTCTACAGAAAAGCGTTCAGAAAGAACTGGAATTCCAGGTGGAGGATGTGGTTCCAGCAGTGGAGGATAAGAAGTCAAAGAAACGCAAACTGCAAGACATGTCGAATGTAGACTCCATCGACATCGAAGAAGAGAGTATGATTAAAGTTGTAAGGAAGGGCAAGAAACGGGCGCGCTTTGAGGAATCTGAAATAAATGAGGCAGATAACGTCGAAAACGAGAATCTGCCGATTCAGGAAACTCAGACAAAGAAAAAGAAAAAAGAAAAGCAAATTGTTCAAAATAATATTGAAGAAAATAATCAACCTATCAAAAAGAAGAAAAACAAACAATTATTCAATTTTGAGGGAGTGTCAAACACTCCACTAAATCCACAAGAAAAACCATCGAAGAAGAGTAAAATGAATATTCAAGAAATTTCAAACGAGTCTCAACACAATGAGGAAGAAAAACCGAAAAAGAAAAAGAAAAAGGGAAAAGAATCTAAAGTCGAGGAGATACCAGTTCCTTTAGTTACAGAGAGTCCCAAACAAAAATCTAAAAAGAAGAAAAAGAATTTGCAAGCTGAACAAGAACAAGAAGTAGAAGAACCAATGGTCGAAATTTCAGAGAGCCCAGAAGAAAAACCAAAAAAGAAGAAAAAGAAGTCCATGGAAAATCAACAGGTGCTGGATGAACTAGTTCCCGAAATTGAACAGGCTTCAGCAGAAAAGCCCAAGAAGAAGAAAAAGAAATCCCTCGATATTCAAGAACCCACGGAGGAAGAACAGATTGCCGAAGACGCGAAGCCAAGCAAAAAGAAGTCTCAGTCATCCTCCGAGAAGTCCGACCGCGACAGCGATCCTCTCAAGCCGAAGAAGAAAAAATCAAAGCACTCACAGGAAAACGAGGTCAAGCCCGAAAAGAAGTCAAAGCGCAAGAGCAAAGAAGTCGCTTCGAATGACGACGACGATGAGGCTCCGGAAAGCGTTGGATTCGCCGAGGCGCGCATCTCTGCTCTTACGGAGATCCAGCAGGTCACCGAGACCTCGAAAGCACAAAAATTGTCGCGCAAAAAACGCAAAGAAGATCACGTCGAACGCATGCAGAAGAATCGCGATGCGGCGTACGAGAAGCGCAGCCTGAAGCGCCTTTCCGAGGACGTGCTTGAAGAGTTGACTGACGAACCTGTAATTCGGCGGCCGATGAAGCGGCAAAAGCTCACCAGGACCACTGAGCTTAACATGCCCTCAACCTCGATGTTCAGCCCTGGTAAACCGGTGCCGTTGAATCTCCGCGTGGACGACGGTTACGTGCCGCTGAGCGGTGCTGGCAGCACTACGAATTTTGCCGTCGTCAACTTGCAGAAAGCCAAGAGGGTAACGAAAAAGAGCGCCGCCGCACTTAGCTTCCGCGAGAAAATGCTCGCCAGAAATTTCCGACAACCTGTTGCTTCGTACCTTATGTGCTTGCAGAAACAGAGGAGCAAGTCGGGAATGTGAAAGCCTATAAGGCATTGAACTTGCTTACAAGCTCTTGCAGACTCAACTGGATATCTTCTTGGGACACTTGGATCACGCGAATCAATAAAACGAGTGTGGAAACTTTGAGACATTGAATGAGGCGTCTCTTTTTGTATCATAAATCCAGTTAGTGCCAGTTAACTTGCGGATTCAATTCTCTTTATTTATTACTTTATTTTATTCTTATTTTTTTTTTATATATATATATTAAGCCATGAATTATTTTTTCTCTTAACTTTTTCGCGCAGTGCATTTATTTTGTGTGTCAATAAAAAAAAGGTTTAAATTTAATTCTGCGACGGTAGAAACTGTTACGATGCATAAGCATCAAATAAAACTGTATATTGTTACTCATTGTCTGTTACGTCAGAAACGAGCGAACACAAAGTGCGAACACTTTTTTATACTCCTGAATCTGTATCTGTATAAAAAAAAAAATTATCAGTACTTTATAATTTTCCAAAAACTGTTTATCAGCGATTATTGTTACGTTTAATTTTATGTAAGAAATATTATTGATAAATTTAGTATGTAATTTCAATTGAAAGTTTTATAACAAAACTGGAGTTCCTCATGAATATTGCCGATTTTGTGATACGAAATATGTAATATCCGACATAAATTTTCTATTGTGTATTATAAATCATTGTATAAACTAATTTTCACTCATTTGTTTCAACAATTCGATGCAAATGTTCAAAGTGAAATACTTTGTAACAAATTAAATATTTCGATACCATAATGTTGGCATCTGTGTAATATTACTTCATGTTCTAGTGTTCTTATTACAATAAGCATTAAGTTTTTAAACCGTTTAATTTAGGAGCTTGAGAATTTTCTTAGATTAAAAAAAAAGGTATATCTCTTATGTGTTATGACAAGAAAAAATAGTTTGCATGCTAATGATAAATAACACCTTATAAATGATTGTTAATTTTACATTGTTTTCTACAGTTTAGTACGTTAGTTCTCACTTATTCAATAAAAATTGTTATGAAATATTTTTCTACCTTTTTATCAGTTAAGGACTATTAAAATGAAATGTACACTATGTAATAAAAAAAATCAAATGGTCAATTTCTTTTTTTTTAATAATTTCCTCCCCTCATCAAATTCAGCGAATATTAATATTTTTATATTTAATTAAAAATACTTCAAACACACGTGTATAGATATTAAAAGGAACTGTCAACGCTAAAAAAATAAATGTGACGCCATATTTTTACTACAATGAATTTAAGACAAGCGTTTGACGCACAAGTCTTATAATCAATCGGGTTGACAATTGAATTCTAATTTTATTGTTTCATACCAGAAAAAGAAGAAATTTACTTATCTTCAAATGTATTTCAGATGTGTTTGTTTTAATTAGATTAAACGACAATGACAAATTGATTCAAACAAAACTTATTTGTATGTATTAATTAATCTTCTTTTTATTTTCGATTGCGTCGAAAACACCGTCCAAACTAAAGATTAGTGACGACAACGATTTATTCAATTTATTGTTTGGCAAGCAAAGGCTAATTGTTTGTTCCAATGAAGTGTACATGGACGCATGTCCAAATTTTACACAACTCAAAAAATGCAAATCAATTCACTGATACGGTACGCGCGTCAATCATTATTCTTAACTTTAAATCAGTATATAAAAAAGCCAAAAATTCGGTTGGTCATCATTATCAAACCATCGTCTTCTCAGTCCAACGGTGAACCAGAGCCAAGAAGAAAAAAATGGCTTTCAAGTTTGTTCTCGTCTCGGTGCTGCTGCTCGCTGGGCTCCAGGAGATTCTCGGCCATGGATCGCTGTTGGACCCAGTGAACAGGTCATCTGCTTGGAGAAAACATTTTAGGACCCCACGAAACTACGATGACTACGAGATGAACTGCGGTGGATACGGGGTAAGAACGGCTCGATTAAAATGACTTGTTAGAAAAACAAATTTTTGAGGCTTCTCAATTTTTCAAAAGAGTAAAATATCACAGTTTGGATAGTATAATAGACTTCCGCGTTCCAGCTTAATTTCTTGAAAAAAATATATTATTTTAATGTTCTATTATCTTATAATTTTTAACATAATAGACACTACACGTGGCGAACAGAGGAAAGTGTGGTCCCTGCGGTGACAACTACCGCGACATTCGGCCTAGAAAGAATGAAAACGGAGGAAAGTACGGGACTGGAACCATCGTCAAGACGTAAGTGAAATACTTGAAATAATTTCTTTTAAAACTACATTATGATAGATATTCACTTTTTATTTTTATTTTCAATTTTTTTTTTTTTTAATATATACCTAAGTATTAATGTTTCTATTTAAAAATTGTCCTCATCCACCTTTAAATTAATAAACTTTTCTAATCAGATTAAGTAAAAATGCGTAAATAGATATAACCATAATAAATTCCCTAAATTAAATTAATTAATTAATTTATTAAATCTACACTGAGAAAAAATATAGTAACAGTTACTAGAAAGTTACTAGATTTTCTAGTAACATATGGCGCACACTAGAAG
>JAWWEN010045433.1:0-12210 GCA_035582955.1 Sycophila texana
CGGTTTCTATACTGGTGCGTGACATGATCATATAACGAGTAATCGTGACGTGTAAAAACGACGTTATTACGTCACACAGTTTTATCCGTCCATTCTAGCTATTTAGGAATGGCGGGTTTATACGATTTCTCGTGCAATTTTACTTTGAAATAATTTATTCATGCCTTTTTTAATTTTTTTTTTATTTATTTAATAATTCATAATAGACCTTGAAGTATTAAATTAAGTAAAGCTAATAACTAAAACTATTTGTCATTACTTGTTTATTTTTTTGAACTGTGAAATAATTTAAAGTTGAGTTTAGCGCGTTCCCTTTAAAAAATTCATGTACTTTTTGCGTTTTAAAATAATATTATTTTCGAAGTTTAAAGTTTTTTAAAATGCAATTAATTGAGTATTTTTTATTAAAATTTTCTTGGCACATTAAAATCCTACTCAGACTAATGGTATATAACCATTATCTTAAAACTTAATACTTTTTTATCTTATCGGAGTTCTTATTGTTATTATTAGCATTAAAAAGAAAGGAATTACGTAAATAGCGATAAAAAATATAAAAGCTTAAAGTGTCGTAAACAACACTAAATTCAATTGTTAATTAGAGATATTTGTAATCTCTGCATTACATAACATATTTGTATTATTTTTTGTTTACAAAGAAGTAAAATTGTTAAGAATGTTTTGAAAAACTGCAGCAACACGTTGTTTTTTTTTTCGTTTCAGAGTATTCAATAGGAATTTGGATCACCTCACGTCTCAATTTGAATTCTCCCGTCAGTTTGTAATTCAACATGGCGTCGTTGCTGGCCATGAGTGCCAACCTAACCCTGCAAAAGGAGTGAAGTGTTTACGACTTTACGAGACGTGCCGTACGCGCAGCTGACGTACAATTTGTCAAGTTTTAAGGTTACTTTGGAGTTTATTATTGATATAATGAAATTTTAATTTAGTATATATCGTATTATTGTATTAAGTATAAAAAAAATGGAAGGCCAACCCGAAGAGTCAGATGCAGATTCTGCTCTTACTAAACGTGTGAGAAAATTGTTAGATTCTCGACCTGAAAATGATAAAGTGTGTATTCTATTCACTTTGAGTAAAAACATAAATCTACGAAATAATTTACATTTTTCTAATTTTTAGGATACTATCGAAGCGTTGAAAGATCTGTCAACCTTTTTTAAGGAGAATACAGTAGAAGAGCGACGAAATTTACGCAGCAAAATTGAAAAAAGAAGTTTAGCGATAAATGAAGAGTTTTTAGCTGCATTTAGAGAAGTCAAAAGTGTTTTAGATAATATGCATAAAGATGTAAGCGGAATGAATGAGTGTGTGCAGAAAATGACAGGTAGACTACAGTCTACAAAAGCTCAAACTCTGCAACTTATTGAACAGACTACAAGGTTGCAAAATGAAAGGTATTGGTTATTGTTTTGTGCCACTAGTTTAATCCATGTTTTTAAAGAAAATTTTGCTCCCTAAAGTTTATAATATTTTAGCGAGAAGTTGGCAATGCAGCGGGAAGTAGCACAAGCTTTTATAAGAACATTTCAACTAACATCCGAGGAGATGGCTGTTTTACATGGTTCTTCTCGGGAAGCTCCTATAACTGAGGAATTCTTCACAGTGATCAACAGGGTGCAGGTAATGATTTGCAATTTATTATTATTATTTTTTTTTTTTTTTTTCAATATGTATGTGGGAAAAGATTTTGAAGATTTTAATTTAACTACTACATTGTTCAATTAGGACATTCATGGAAAATGTAGAATTTTGATGCAATCAGGTCATCAAACTTTAGCTCTGGATGTAATGCAACGTATGACATTGCTTCAAGAAGCGGGTCTTGAAAGACTGTATCGTTGGACACAAGCTCAATGTCGTCATATTGAAAATGAACAATTAGTTCCTCTTCTTACTAAAGCAATGAGTAAATTACAGGAAAGACCTGTACTTTTTAAATACATCCTTGATGAGTATTGTACTGCTAGAAGATCAATTATAGTAAGCTCATTCATTGATGCACTAACTCTTGGAAAAGGACAAGGGAATGATGCTAATCCTATAGAGATGCATGCAAATGATCCAAAACGTTATGTTGGTGATATTCTTGCCTGGTTACACGAAGCCATTCCAGTAGAAAAGGAAAACCTCCTTACACTTTTAAAAAATTGTGATAAATCAGACATGTCGGAGCAAATATCTCAAGCTTTGAGTGACATAACTGAAGGCTTATGCCATCCTTTAAAATCTAGAATTGAACATATTGTAGCTGTTGAGGCACCTTCAACAGTTTTATATTCAGTTACTACACTTATAAGATTTTATCGAGCTACTTTAAAGCCAGTCATTCATGACAGTGTACTTGATTCAATGTTTGGCGATTTGCTTGAATTGAGTGAAAAAAGCTTTGTTAGTAGACTTCAAAGAGAAACTAGAATGGCTCTTGGTGAAAGAGCTGAACCGCCAGGTACAGATTTGGTACCGGCACCTTCAGTCTCAAGGTTGCTATCTCTTCTTAATGAAGTTCTTTCAGTTGCCAGTATTGCAGAAGATAGGGAAAAGGATATGTTACAAGTGAGTTAAATTTTGTTATTATTAAATTGTAATATAAGAAAAAAATTAACGTTTTTACTTCTATTGCAGATAGTTTCTTGCATTATTGATCCTCTATTACAAGAAGTTAATGAAACAGCATCCAGACTTCCTACTGTTGATATGGCTGTGTATCTTCTAAATTGCATGCATCAAATTCATTCAACTTTAGCCTTGTATGAATACATGGATCAAAGATTAGAGCGATTGCAGGTAAAATTTTAACAGCATCTAATTTCTTTTTCTAAATCTAATAATTATGGTATGCTGGCAATAATACTTGTATTTATTATTCAAGGCTCAATCAGATGCGCAAATCGATACATTAACTTCAGAGCAAGCTAGTTCTTTAGTTGCTCATTTAAATCTCGGTCCAATTTACAACATTCTACAAGGCCGAGATCAAGGCCCTATGTCAGCTATTCCAGGCATGGATCCTCTCAGTATTAAAGAATTTACTGTAAGAATATTTTTTTATATCAATTATACATTTTTTAATAATGATGAAGCATTATTAAAATTAATAATAATCTTTTGTAAAATTTTGATCATCTTAGAATAAACTGGAAGCATTCCTCGTAATGCCGGACGTTTTATTACTACCGCAAATATCGCTGCTGCAAAGTAGCACTCATCGATCGAACACCCAACGACGGGCCTTCGAAGTAATTGGAGCAATTTACAAACAACTCTACGAAGCTTGCCACGATCCGAAAAACCTTTACCAGAATCCAGGCAGTCTTTTCTCTCACACACCGGAGGAGCTCTTGAAAATGCTATTTGCTCATTAAACAATCTATATGTATTATATTGTATGTATATTGTATGTATATATGTTAAATTGTAATGAAACAGTGGATTACGATACAAGTGCGGGAAAGTGATATTCAGTCACACAAGGCTAAAATCACCTTTTCGCTCGTGTATTGAACCATATTTTTCGATATAACGTGTGCAAGGTACGATTTTACGAAGCTGATTTGGAGCAAGCCTGCGTATTATCGTACGTTGCGCACGAAACGTTGAAAAAACTATTTATTGAAGATATGGATTATAATTTCCGTCCTTCTAAACAAACGTTAAGTATTCAAAGTGAATTTATTTTGATGGTTAAATAAATTTTAATGGTTAAGCCACAAAAAATATTATTTTTTATGAATTGTTAGATTCAATCAGATTATATTTAGAATCCTTTTTTATTTTTTCGTTATAATTTAAAAATATTTAGATATATTTACACTGAAAAAAAATTGTAAATTTAACCAAAATTTTATTGAATCCTTACAAAATTATTTTATATGGTTTAATTAAAAATTATTCCTTATAAAATGAGTATGCTAATTTATTTGAACATAATTAACAAATTTTTAATTAAAAATTCGATCTAGTTAAATACTTAGCCAATTTAACTAAAGCTTTGGTTGATTAGACTAAATCTTTAGTTGAATCAAATAAATAGTTTTGTAAGGAGAATTCGACAAAATTTTAATTAAATCTACCAATTTTTTTTCAGTCTATTCTTGAATCTTATCTAACGTTTCAATATCCACAATATATTTTATGCAACTCCGTGCGTAAAGTGCTACTGCATAAAATAAGGTTCGAAACTCGTGCTAAAATTGATCCTCGGACTCGTGTGTTTATCACCCTCGCTTCGCTCGGGCGTTAAAGTCACCCTCGTCCGGGAATCAACTTTTACGCACTTGTATCGAAAACAACTATTACCTCTTTCATCAAGAAAAATTCAATATCCATTTTTCAGTTTACAAACACCATGATTTTTCTCATTCGAATCCCGCGCCACCCGCACAGCTGCCATCTCGCCTCTCACTCTCCCAGCCTGTACACTGTCAGTCGGAAAAAGAAGAGAGAAGACTCCACTCGGCCGCGAGTTGGGGGCGGCGCGGCCTGCCCAACCACACGCGCTCCCCAGCCGTCCGCGAGTGGGAGCGAAAAATACAACCGACTCGCGCTCGCGTCCCACCGACGGAGACAGCCTACTCCGCCTCTAATATCCCAGCAGCAGCGCGAACGAGACAACAAGCGCCAGAGAGAGCGCTGCGCGGGCAGTACACACCGTCGGCCGTCTCGTCGCGTTTTCGTTTTCCGCGGCGCGCTCTCGGCTCGGCTGGCGCTCCGCGCGCCGCTCAGTCGACGTCCGTTTGCCGACGCGGCGCCTGGAATGCGCCCCGCGCCCGCGCCACAGAGCAGCCCGCCGCCGCGCATCCCGCGAGAGTTCCGTTGGCTCTCGACTCACCGGAGCAGCGCACGCCCCGTGCGAGCGGGTTGACCCGCTCTAACCTCACAGCGCGGTGCGTGTGTGTACGCCGCGCGCCGCCCGGCGAGTCGCGCGTCACCGGGAGCGGCGAGGACGAGGCCTCCGCGGAGGAGCAGGCGACAGGCTACTTACGGGAGGAGAAGAGAGAAGAGGAGAGAAGAGGCGTACGGAGAGAAGATAATAATAATAAATATACAGTGCCGCGGCAGCGTGTGCTTGTGGGTGCGCGAGTGAAGCTGCGGGGCTCCGGGGGGAGCCCGAGGATGCTGGCCGGGACGGCCAGGAGGACGGGCCGCGTCTGAGCCGCTCCCTGGACGGTGAGAGCGCGGCGCCCTCCCCCCGAGGAGGAGGCGCCGGACAGCGCCGAGGATCCGTGAGAGCGTGTGCGCGCCCGCGAGAGACAAGATGGCGGAGTCGAGCTATTATCAGGTGAGTCGAGCGCCAGCTCTTTCCGCCGATGCACTCCTCCCTGCCCTCGCTCTTTCTCTTTCTCTCTTCGTTCTACTCTACTCTGCTCTACTCTGCTCTATACTCCACTTCTTTCTCTCCGTCCTTCTCTGAGCAGCGTATCGCCGCTTTTTTTCGGAGTCCACTCCGGAGTGTGCGTATAGGTATGCGTGTGGATTTTTTTTTGTTCTTTGGCCAGGTACGTGTAGTCCGATCCATATAGCTTCTCGTTTTTGGCGGAGAGGCGAGCACAGTAATCGCGTTCGAAAAAAACTAAGGGCGCAGCGTGATTTGGAAACCGGAGATCGCGAATTGATCCGGAGGAGAGAGCCTCGCGATTTGCTTTCTGTTTTTCTTTTACTTTTTTTTTTACAGCCGTCTGAGGGGCGAGGGGTGCTGCTGACCGCTACCGGGATGCGGTGTACTTCAACAAGTCGGGGATTGTTTATTTACGGGGGTTCACGAAAAACGGGCGTCGGGGTATAAGAGACAGTGGAGATTTCGCTGCACACTTGTTGCATCAGCTCGCCGAGTGGAGTTCTATCTACTACTGTGCAAACGAGCGGTTTAGTTGTTTTTTTTCTTTTTTTGTTATATTTTAGTAGGGGAACGATGCGATGGGCAAAATCGGGGCTATAGCTATAACGGTCGGTTGGTTACGGTGCGGACAATGTGAATCAGAGACTCCGAAAGGAATTTCGGAGCATTCGGCTGATTTCGCTGATTCACAAATTTGAGCTCGCGTTCGATCGTTAATTTGCGTCAGATTTGTAGAAATAGGTATAAGGAAAAATTAATTGTGAGATTTATAATTGAGACTTGTTACGTTGCTACAGTGAACTGAGATTCTTAAACTATTTTTTTATACTACTACATTAATTGCTATATTAAAAATAGATATTCCTTTTATTTAAACAATTTTTTTTTATTCAAGCAATTAGATAAAAAAATAAGAATAGTTCTTGTGGAGGTTAAATTATAATAATACTTTGTTGTTGGATTGTTAAAAATAGTTATTTTCTGTTTATATTTTTGAGCGTAGGAATATTTTCATTATTTACCGTATCAATTTATATCCTATTAATGCAGCAATCATAAGAGCCATTTGAAGCAGACTGTTGATAGTGGAAGGAAGTTATTAGTGCGGTGTAATTTTAGCGACTGAAGTGCTACTTATTTAAAGACATGTGACTCTGATTCACAATATATTTAAAAAGATTTTATTTTACAAATTCTTGTTCAAAGATTCTTAGGTCTCCGAAATTCATTGATAACATAAAATTCAGAGCAGTAAACGTCATTGCATTAATATGCTATATCTTATAAGGTCGAAAAAAAGCAAAAAAACAAATTCAATAAAAGAAATTGACTAAAAACTGTTATTAAGCCGTGACTAATCATTTCTGTCTCAACGATGCAAAAATATTTTATAAGAAAAAAGGATATTAATTAGGAATAATTTTCCGAACACTAAGTAATTACGACATAAAAAATTTAATGCGCGGCTTTGCCGAATAACGGATTAACTCGATCTTTTCTAAAATAGTGATAACAGCAGGTCTGACATCGTCTAGTTGAAGTGCTTTTTTACTTTAGATATTTATACTGTCCATTCATTATTTTTAGGTCAATATTATAGAAAAAGACATAATGAATTTTTTCTTACTTTAGAATAGAATATAATATTTGTTTACTGTAAATTACAGAATTATCTACAAATATAAAAAAAATACATAACATGTATTTATAAAAGTAGCACATGTATGTACAAACAGTTTTTAAAATTTTACACGGAATAGACAAACTACGGAATCGTAAAAAGCTTTAACACTATTCGATCAAAAGTACGCAAAAAAAAATCCAGCATCTACAGCCATAAAGTGCCATCTGTGCTCATAAATATCTCCCGAAAGTATTTAGAAAAATAGCAACGTCGTACGTATTTTTTGTTTGTTAATATTATTCTAACTACATACATACAGAGAACGTTGTACTTTTTTTTTATAAATATTGAAGAAACATTCGAATAAATATTAATGGGAACTCAAAGCAATCTCACGGTTAATAAAGGATCCGCGAGCGGAAGCGCCTCGGCGACGATATTCGCCAGGGTCTCGGTATGCGCGGCGCGCCGAGGGTATTCGGACGGCGCATAATACGCGCGACCGGCGGAATTTAGGTTAGGAGGCCTTGCGCGCCGGCCTGGCGAGCTCGCGGCGTAAAGGAGGCCTCTATCCGCCACTCCGAGAGCTGGACGCGTCGTCGTCGTCGTCGTCGTCGCCGCCTCGCGTCGCGGGGTTGTTTCTTCGGCTCGCGTATTTTCGGCGGCCAATTCGAGAATTCCTCGGATTCATCGGCGCGGGTATATTTATCGTATGTTACGAGCGGAGAGCAAACGGGCCGAGAAACGTGTCCGCGCGGCCGTTACAGTAAATTTTCTCGCGCGAGGGCGAACGATGACGGAAAATTTGCTTTTTATCGCCCGGTCGAGGAGAGACGTTACGACCGCGAGAGGATAATTAAATAATAAGTACGGGGTGAAATTGACCCACTTGCGCCTCTGCGCGTTTTTTTTTTTTTTTTATTTCTGTTAGGAAAGTCGTCGTGCGATCGGTGACTAATGTAATGAAGGAGCCCGAGGTATATATCTCTCTTGGCTGATCTATGTGAATTGAAAAAAAAAATTAGGTTGTTTTTTCTCTAAAATTTGTTAAATTAAAAAAAGTAATTTATAAATTGTTGATATTGATGTTTAATGAACGTTTGTGTGGGTGCGTGTGGAGTATAAGGAAGTAGTAAATAAGAAAGAAGGAAGTCAATCAAAATGATGGCATTAATTGGCACGTATCATTGAGAACTGTTTTTTTTACCCAGTAATACAAGAAAGAATGAAATCTAAACCTTGAAAAATGGCCTTTGACTAATTAAAGCAAACAGAAGCCCAATCAGCTGATAATCATGTACAATAATGAATAAACTTAAAGTACTTTTTTTTTAATTAGTGGATGGAAAAATTCATAGTTTCTACACAAAATAAAATGTAATCTGAAAAATTATTATAATTCTTACTAAAAAAGTGAACAAATTTTGCTGCAAATGTATTAACAGTTTATCCTCGTTTTTCTTTTCTTTTTTTAAACGCAATACCTTTTTCTTCGAATAATGCATGAAAATCTGAAATTTAATACTTGTTTCATACATCAGAGTCCAAGACTCTATATCGTCAAAAAATGTCTGTCATACCAAACACGGAAAAACGCATAAGTACGTAACAAAACCGGTAGACAACTTACAAAAAAAAAAGAAACTACACAAGTAAAAGTTAAAATACCTCATTAGTCAGAAAAACGCCTTAATTAGCAAAAAAGAGTCCCCTTAAAGGCGCAAGTAAAGTTCAAAGTGTCACAAGTGACAAGAGTCGGTCCGCGCAACCGGGCAGTGCGCGGGTCGAGTCCCCACCTTTTTACCGTCTGCTCTTGTGAGAAAAATTTCGCTCTCGAAATCAGCAGGAGCCACGCGGAGGAACTTTCCATTTATAGCGAAACCCATTTTCGGCGGGTGGATCGCGCGTTACTCGATCGAGCGCTGCCAGCAGGCGAGGGGGCGGAGGGGAGGTGCTCTCTTTTCACTTCTCTCCAGGGAAAGCAGAGCGCGTGTATAGGATACATACGATTTTTCGCTTTTCATGACGAAAAAAGGAGACGGATCGCTGGAAAAAAAAAATCACGCGCCTACACCTCCGTCCCAGAGATGAATCGCTCTAGTCGCTGCGGCGGAGATTGATGTCCTGGCGATCGTTTTTTTTTTTTAATTGCTTTTTTTTCCAATATATAGGCGTCCATCAGTCGTGGCGCGCGGATTTTTCTTTTCGAAAGCGGCTGGGAGTTTTTAACGCGATTAAACTGTCGTCGTCGACTCGACAATTTGCTATAGAAAATTCCTCGCAATTACAAAATTTAGATTTTAAAACAAATAAACATTAGTAAAAATCTTATAGCGTGACTGTAACCACGAAAGACCATAGGAATTCAATCGTATCAATTCATCGCATTTGCTTCTGCATAACTAATTCGAAAATTACAAAAAAAAAAAAAAAAAAAAGCGGAAACGCACTACGCACGCTCCCCCCAGTACAAAAAAAACGAAACCTCGGCAACACGCGCCTCCTCTATACATCGACGAAAAATACAATTAAAACGAGCAGCGAGCAAATAGCAGCACAAAGCAACGCCGAGGAGAGGCATATCGCGTTCGTTCCGGCTCTGCGGCGCTGGCCACCAAAAAGAAACACGATCCATCGCCACCGAATCCCGCAGGGTACGCGCTCGCGCACAAAAAAAAGCGAGAGAAGGAAGGAGGACGACAATGAGGCCCCGGTGGCTTTCGCAAAACCAGAATTCATTAAACGAGTTGTACGGCGGGCGTAATGTTGGAGACTCTCCGATGAAGGTGTACGCGCGCAGGTGCCCCTCGATCGTGATCGATACAACCTGCCCTCTTTCTCTCTCTTACTCGCAGGGAAAATAAATCGCGCCTCGTTTCGTGATGTCCGCGCGCGCGGGCCGATCAGCCGGTCACGCGAGCGTCGCAATCTTCCTTTTTTTCCTGTTTGTATGCGTCGTTTGAGGCGCGAGCGGCCAAGCGAACGGAGAAACAGATGTGTCGGTTTCACGGAGGTTGACTTCATAAGTGACTCTCACGTGATGAGCGACTATGTGGCGGTGAGAATGAGACGGATAGTCGCAGGTGCTCGAAAACGCGTTTTTAAATGTTTTTTTTAGAGCGGAGTTAACGGCTTTCTTCTTTTTTTTTGTCCTTCGCGTGAAAATAGGGAAGGCTGTTTTGGAGCCGGTGCCTCCTGCAGTTAAATTAATGTCTAATTTGTCTTTTTTTTTCGTAAAAAAATATTTTTCGGACTATAAAATGTGAATCTTGATGAAACAATGATATCGAAAAATAGTAATTGAATGAAAATATTTAACGTAGTGTGTAGGGCTGCGTCTAATAAAGAAAGTACTAAAAAAATTCAGTTGTATTTATACAATATCTTTATATTTTTCTTTTCTTTTTTTTTAAATAAATATTTGTATATAGATCTCTTTTTATTACTTAGCATCAACCGTACAGCAAATCGTCTAGATTTCTCTCAACGATGCAACGATTTTCCTCATGTTTTTCGCTCACTTATCGATCATTAATTCTCAAACTAGTAAAAAGTAAAGAAAAATTTCTTTATATTAACGAGAGATAACCAGACTATTTTCGCGAGAGAACTACAAAAGAATTTTTCAAACAAGCCACTAAACAAACAATAAAACACACTAATTTTGAATTAATGCGGCTACCGCAAGGTATTATACCAGTCACGCAATCAGAAATAGTACAATTCTTCACCAGATTCATCCAAAAATCCACCCGCCCTTTCCAAAACACCGTAATCGGATTAACAACTCGCGGATACAAAGAAAATACCCGACGATTCGTCTTCGTAAATCGCGCTATGAAACTGACCGAGCGATTAACATTGTAAATCACGCTGGGCTTGAGCGCGACTTTATTTTTGGGTCACGCACACGCACGTCGACCGTCAGCCTCGGCGCCGAGGCAGGATCGCTCGGTCTCGCGCGGCAAAGGCCGGTGACTTGCGAAATTTTTCGCCCGAGAAAGGCCCGAAAGGTGGGCAAGGTCGGCCGGTCGATTATCCCGCGATAAAAGTGTAAAATCGCCAATGGCCCAACTCTCTTGGGGGGTTCAAAGGAGAGCGCGGCGTGTGCCCTCGTGAGAGGAAATGTTTTTATTTCTTTTTTTTTTCTCTTTTTATGGGTGTCTGATGGGTGGGCGGGTCGCCGAATAGGACTAGATATTTGAGAATCAAGGTGAACCGACTGACGAAGGGTTATCGTTCTGAAACGCGACTTAATGCGATCTCCAGTTGTATTCGTAATGACACGTGGCGTAAGTGTCCAGTGGAGTAGAATAGTTTTTTAAAAAATTTAAAAATTTATAAAGTCAAAGAAATTTTTCATTTTTTTCGGCACGAATTGTTAAAAAAAAAGTTTTAAAAATCATTCGTTTTACTTATTTACTTTTTTAAATTTATTAATAATGCTAAGATTTAGATTTATATATACGATTTCACGCATGAATGAATGTATACAGGTGAAAAAGTATATCTAAAAGTTGCATTTGCATTATTCAATCTATAAAAAATTACAAGAAACAGTTGTAACTCGTTCCAGAAAAAGCGTGAAAGAAAAAGCACCGGCAATTCAATTAACTTCTATATAAAACTGTACGGAAGCGGTGTATGTATAAAAGGAACAAAAAAAAGAATGAGTGTGCAACATCGAAGTTACCCTACTTTCGGGGAAACGCCAAATTGAAAAGAATTGTTGGCGCAGTGCGCGTGGTAATTGGAAAAAAAAAATTAACCGCTAGAAAGTAATTGAACGAGTGGAGCACGAATCGCCGCGTTAATTCCGGCTAATTATTCGTCGCTCGCCGATAGAGCGATATGCATTAGCTCAAAACCGAGCCGTCTATTCTTAGCCCGATGGACAAAACGTTTAGCGGTGCTATCAATTACTGCGCGAAGTTAGCATAATAGCCGCATTGACTGAGCGAGTGAGCGCGCGCGTTACTCAATGAAACAATCAATATTTGAACCGCGAGCTCGATCCCCTCCTCCCCCTGTCGATGCGAAAGTATGAATTATGCGTTTTTTAACCGTTCGTTCCATGCGAAAGTGTTTATTCGATACAATTAACTTATTAAAAAAAGTGATAGATAGATAGATAGATAGATAGCCTTTATTTTGCCTCAACGGCAAAAATATACAAATATATAAAATATACAGAGCTCTTGCTGACTAGAGTTGCAGCTTAAAAATA
>JAWWEN010045444.1:0-12206 GCA_035582955.1 Sycophila texana
CTCATCAGGGCTACACAAATTAAAAAACTTTATGTAATTCTTTCTTGTGTTTTTTAATTTTTGTAGCCCTGATGAGGACGCTCCTCAATAAAGCGTCGAAACGTCGGCATAGTTAATTAATAACTACTTGGTTCGTCTTGATCATTTTTTCAAACCTACAAACAATTGTATATCGTTGACAATATTTTAAACTTTTTATCCAAATTGGTGTTCCGGAGGTGCAACGTTCTCTTGACAAATGTTGCATCACGACGATGGTGCTGCCTGCGATTAAGACGAGGCATTTTACGATTTAAGTAGAAATAAAATGTTCATTAGAAAAATTTGTGAGATTTTATAACTTGTTATTAACGTTAATTTCACAATTACCCGCGAAGATTCCACGATTATCATCGAGATTAGTATAAATTATAGTACCGCGTTGCTTCGATGAGGAATTTTCTTATATGGGCAGCTGTATTGAATAATCATCGATACAATGTGTAATTATACTATTATACCGTATATTGGATAATTTGATGGATGTATAAACTAATTTTTTTGCTGCTCGGGGCAATTGGCCCCAAAGTGAAATAAAAAAAAAACTCCGCAGAACTTAACAATGACGCAAAGCACATCATCCAGTGCGCGTCTTATCAGAACCAAGCACATCGCATCTAAATCTCGCGGATTCGAGTGTGCTCACATATTTTTTTTCTGCGTTAATAATTGCGTTCCAGTCCGATAAGTAGATATTCATTACAGCCGAAGAAGCCCGCAAGGCGCGCGTGCGCGAGAAAAAAGCTCTTAAGTCTATCTGACGGATGACGGAACGCTCGGCTCTTCCACATAATAGTCCTTACGGAGGAGGCGAAATAAATCATTACTGTGCGGCGATTAAAATTTTGAGGTGACGATGCGTAATTATTGTATTCTCCTTCAGCGGCAGCACTATGCGACCATCGGCTCGGCTCAAGGAGATCAATGTTTTCTCATCGCCGAGGCATTAAAGCTCCCAGCTACGCTCGCCTAGCCCCATGAGGCCGGTGGCGATTGCTGCGCTCGCCGAGGACGATGCAAAAATGCGAGAAGAAGCATATACACAGATTAGAATCTCAAAAGGAAAGCCTGAGTCCACGGGTGCAGCTATCCATCTGCGCCGCGTCAGACAGACTCTCCGTCGCTCTGCCTGCGTCTCTCTCTCCCCCTCGGAGCTTAGGCCGCGGAGACAGCGTCATTACGACAGCCTCACTCGAGGCGAGCTCTCGCACTCGCAACCTGCGTGCCTCGCGCTAATCCAGTCCAAATAAATAATCTCGCGCGGCGGTCGTTATACGCTCACGCGCGAAAAAGCGATATAGCATATATAGCATATATATATCGCGCGCTCGCCTCCCGCAGGCAACGCGGGATGGGCTAATGATCGCGAGTGCGCATCTGCTGGTAATCGACGGAAAGGTTACGATGCCACGGCCAAGTGTCTATATGCACTGGCGCGTGCACGTGCTGCTTGAAGCGCGCCTCTGGGCTCCTTCTTTCTCGAGGCGCTGGAAAAAAAAGAATCGCTCGCATGCGCTTTTGCTGCGCTTCTCGTCGCGTTCGCGGACATCGCAGTTTTGTTTGTAAACAGTGCCAGGATGGCTCTCGTTCGCGCGCAGCGGTAAGCGACAGCGTGCAATTATGACGCCGCTGCAGCGTGCGCCTCGTGATGATAAATGAAGTATTCGGACGCGGTGCTATGGTCAAGCTATCGAGACGCTCTTTACGTTTTCGCGTGGATGTAGCTCAGTTTTTTTCGTTGGGCTCCGCGCGAGTTGTTTTTTTTTTTTTTTTTTTTTTTTTATGGTGGCTTGGTAATGGGAGGTTCCTTAACTTTAATGTTTGCGTAACTTTGGATGCTCGGGGTGAAGCGAGTATGCTTAATGACAGTTGTTAGAGGTAGTAGTTATTTAAGGATTTGTTGAATATTTACACTTGGTTGATAACTGCGTAATAAGGGGGTATGCATGTCAATCGGCCTAAATTATTATTTACCCTTGCAGGTTGCATTATGAGTAAAATAAAACTCAACTCTTATTGACGATCGATTATTTTTCTTTTTTTTTTCTACATAATTAGTTGAATAATTGTTTTGGATCTCAGATCTGCTAAGTTTTTTATAAGATTTTTTTCATTTTTACAATATCTTGTCGTTTTTTTTTTCAATGTATAATGATTTAAGACATACTGGGGTATGCATTTCAATCAGTGTGACTATTATTTATGTCAGTCTCAAGAAGTTTTAAATAAGAGGGATAAAAAAGGCGACTATAGAAGAACAAGAAGCTCGCTAAATCTCATCAAATCACGAGATGAGTGAATTTCAGTAAGAAGCAGGTCACTATAAAATCTGCGAGGTAAATCAGCGAAAATCGCGTTTTTATAGCTTGATGAGATTTTCAGAGGGATTAGGAAAACGCTAATTTTCTTAGCTCATCTTTCTAGATCACACACAATACGAGTTATTTTAAATATAAAAGTGTTGCTTACTGCAGCAACAGCATTTATGTCTACACACGCAAAAACTATAATCTATAGTAAAGAAATTGGATAAACTCCAAAAATGATACAATTGCTAGGAAAATTTACTATAAATGTAGTAAAATTTAATATTTTTAAATTTACTAGCCACTATAGTATTTTTTTTTTATTTTAAAAGTTTGCCCTTGCTTTAGTGAATACGGTAGTAATTTCTAATGATTTTAAATTAAAAATAATAATAATTCTCTAGAAATTATTATTATTATTTCATTGAAATATACTAATTTTTATTTTAATAAATTTTATTTAATGGAAATGAAATTGTTATTAAATCAAAGGTTATAATCACTAGCTATTACGAAGTGATTATCTTTTCCAATATATTTTAATTCAAAAATATTTTTGTATTAACGCAACGATTTGAAAAAAATATATCACAAATTTAAAGTGACGAGAACCAGATCGACAAGAGTACTAAAAGTGGCCACATAACAAATTACACGTCCGATAATCGAAACGGAGATCGCCTTAGCAATTCCCGAACAAATACGACGAGACTTTCCCAAGATCTGGCGAATAAAAAAACGATCAATAAATATTAATCACAGGTGTAAAAGAAAAACATTAAAGAAGCACGCGACGTGTATGTAATTTAACCGTTACTTTCTCGCCGTCCATGACGTTATATTAAATATATTTGTTTAGCCGAGCGCTCGTCGACGCTGCACCGCGCGTACACCATACTACGGCGCAGTGCACCATCAGGCCTCGCAACACGCAACGTTTTGTACGTATAAACACCTGACAGGATAATCCCGGCGCGACGCAAGAAAATCGCGCTACGCGCACTTTGCGCCATCGCTCGTTGATTTCTCAGGGCCAAGTTTAGATCATCGACGTTTTCTGCGAAGAGCAATCACTTTCCGAGCGGCGGGCTCCGCAGCCACGAGGGAAATGCTGCTAACGCGCTTATATATTGGAAAAAAGACTAATAGTGAATGCTGCAACGCAGGGGAGCTAGTTATGTAAGGCTAATCATGATTCGTCTAATTTTGCGATCTCGGTAATCGCATCGATCTTTGCGCGTGAAAGTCGAAGGCTTTTTCGATTTCTTTTATATACGTACGCTCACTCTTGTGTCATTATTGAGCCGCGCGCGCTGCAGGACGCACGCTAACGCAGCACAGCCTCGGATTCTTCGGGTTTGACTTCGACGTGACTCAGTTAACTTTGTCCTTTATTTTTCTGCTCCCTAGCCGCCTTTTATTTTTCTTACTTCTTTGAGCAATAGTTGCACAAAGAATGCAATTGTTATACATATCGACTTTACGTTTACTGTGTTATTATATCTCGCCTCGCTGGCTGGTTTAAACGACTGTTACTTACCGACGTGTATGTCAATAAGTAAATATGAAGAAAACAAATATTAATAATTTATTGACTTCATTTTTTTAAACTATCTTTAATTTAAAGATGATAATTTGTAAAATATGCTATTTTATACTCTGATATATGTAGAAGAATCAATTATATTGGCATCCGTAAAAGATATCATATTGCAAAGATATTACCGTTCGCTTTCATAGTAGAAACAAAAAATCATTTATTAATTAAAATAACTTTCTTCGCATCACTGGCAAACTCGTAAAATTTACGTTTTAGCGACGAGAGAGAAAAACAGTATTAAACGGTCGACAAACAGTCCAAGCACCGTTAACAGGACAGAGAAGAAGGACTCCGATAATAAATTTCAGAAAGCGAGCCTCAAAACAAGATTCGACGCAGCTTGCTTACGGTAACCATTAAACGAGACGTTCAACTCCTATATGTATGTATAATAGTCTTGTAACTCGCGGTCGTACCGATAAAGAAGCCCGTTGGCGCGCGCGAAAATACACGAAGGAGCGAGTCGCACTTTTTAGGGTATCGCATGACCCGCGTTATTATTCGAGAGCCACGCGAGTCGGGCCCTCGTCATGCATCAGGAGCTTTTCGAAAAAAGCAGTCACATTCACGTGTTCCGTCGGGAGGCTGCTAGTGAAAATAAATCACATTTTCTACAGCCGGAGGCTTTAATAGCCGGCGTGGCGCAGAAGTTTCCGTCGCCAAGGGGAAAAAAAGGACGGACCCTTGTCACACCCTCGGGGTTCCTGCGGGAATCGCGCGTTACCCACCGCTAATGTTGTAAATGAGAGGACGACCGTCGGAGCTTTTCCGCGGATGGAGAGGGGGAACGTAAATAAAATGAAGGTTTTGATGGAAAACAGTTTGAGTAAGCGGCTTGTTGTTATGTTCTCGGGATTTGTAATTTATTTCCAATGAGTCTTAAATTGAATTATTTTCATTCGGATATTTACTTTTTCTTTATGCATGGATGATAATAGATTTTTAATTACGGTATACCTTATTTTTAGGTATGAAGTTATCAGTAAGTAAAAGATGAATAAAAAAAACTATTTGAGAGATTGTTAAGACATCGTCATCTCTGGTGTTTCATAATGATAAATTATTAGGGATAAATTACTTGTTAAATTTAAATAACAATTGTGTAACTCACTTGATTATAAAGCTGCTGTTCACGTCTTCAAGATGAACTTGAACATAACGAATGAAGCAAATGCAACAGCTGCACATGAAAAACTTCAAAATGAATAAAGTAAAATATTTACATATTCCATAAATTTTATTTAAATCTACTTCGAACATAAATAAATTTGTACAAATTCATTTACAAGCGAGTATACCTGAAGGCAGGAACAAATTACAGTACTTGCAATCAATTAATTTAAAAAAAAAAGAATCACCTCATAAATTATTAAAGTAGCGATCACCCGTTCAGTTAAAAAAAAAAAAAAAAAAAAAAAAGAACTGCAACAAGTCGCAAGTTTTCCGCAAAGTAAGTTATACGAATCACCGCCTCACTTTTGGAATAAAGGAATGAATCCGGTGAATGAGTAATTCTCCATCTACGGAAACACCGTACGTACGTCCGTTGCGAAACGAACTGTCCGAGTTGTGCACAGTTCGTCCGTGTAAATCGCCCGGGCGCCCCATCGAGCGACGCGGCATCGGACAATTTTTCCCCCGTGACTGGTCGTCGCGTTCTCACGGAAGGGAAAATTCGCTTATTATTTTCGCGCGCCGACGTAACGCGAACAATCGCAGGTGTCCCGGACGCGCGGCCTTGCCGTGGTCAAAGTCAAGCGCGGCCGCTCGCGATTAGTCGCGCGACGCTCTCGCAATCGTCCGGCTAAAGGCACTTCTTTTTTTTTTCAATGAATTAGAAGGAAACGACGCGCGCTGCACCTGCGCGGAAATTTTCCGACGTAGACAGTGAGATGGTTGAGGGATTCGTCGAGAATCAAGTGGCGACCGATGTAATTGTGCAACGGCCAACAATCATATTCGCGGGTATATGGAATCGTTGCGCAAGATTTGAGAAGAATAACATTGAACACCTGAGATTTTTTTTTGCCGATCATTGGATCTTTATTTACGGCAGCTGAACAGCTGCTGAAGTTGTAATTCACGGTTTTTCAATACACGTACAAACGCGGAAAAGAAATTTTTCCTGCAAGTTCAACTTTACGGGAAATTTCATTCAGTATTGCTTAAACTTTCAAACTTTAGCTTTGCTTTTAGGAAAAACCTTTAATTTTACTGGTTATATAAATTAAATTAATTGAAAATTGGCGTGTAATTTTTTCGCTTGAAGTTTAAGAAAAGCTGTTTTATAAAAATTCTTCTTCGGCAACTGTTCTTTAAGTAATAAAATATGAAGGAACGAAAAGCTCTTATGGGTTAAGACTTTCGAGGAAAGAGAAGAGAAAATTGATGAAACTTATCTGTAAAAATTAGGCACAGCCAATTTTTCTTCACTCTGGACGGCATTAAATTATATAACAAAAAATATTATTTGAAACATTTTATGAGTCGTAAAGCAGATCTGTACCTATGTACACGTACCCGCCCAGTTGCATCAGCAAAAAATTCCACTAAAAAAGTAACAAACACACTGAGAAAAACGTAATTTAAAGAAATAGTCGAGAAGAACATTTGTTATGATAAAAACAAGGAGGTATTCTCGGTACCGAGCGACCCACTTTACAGTTTTAATATCTTCGTTAAGTTTACATCTTAAGCCAAGCGAGCGCATAGCTGCCGCCGATAAAACCGTCAAAAATGATCACCAATAAATTCCACAAAAGGACTAGGTAAAAGCCCATAAATCGCGGAACGGATCAATACACTCGAAGCAGACTCCCCGGACTACAAATGGCAGTAGTCCGTACACGTCAAACGCATCGTGATTTTTCGAGCGTTCCCTCATAAACGCGGATTTCCCAGCTCGCGCTCGAGCTCCCCATTGTTCTCTCCGAGGAACAAAGTGAGCAATTGCAGAAGTCGCGAAGTTTCCACCCGATGCTCGGTCATGCATCGAATCCAAACCCCGCGCCGTGTACAAAGGAACGAACGGTGCGCGCCGCCCACGAGCCCTTTTAATGATTATTCATTTTTTCCTTCTCTCTCTCTCTCTCTTTCTCTCTCTTGAACTCGAGAGACGGTCATCATCATCCGGCAAAGTTGCGCGCGCAGATCGCTTTGACCTTCTCGCCGTCGGGCCGGCGCTCGCATTAATAATTCACCGCGCGGTCATACAATAGAATCGCGCGGCGGATTTATGCGAATGTGCTCGGCTCACGTGCGCCGCCGCCGTCGGAGCCACGCGAGCATCGCGCCAAGCGAAAGTAACACCCGCTGAATACGGAACGAGAGCCGACGTTACGCGCCGGCCCCGCCGTGAGCCCTAAGTCCTCCGCCGATTTATGCATAGGAGGCAGGCCGAAAGCGATTTATGTCGCGAAAAAGCGCAAAGACGAGCTTTGCCAGTTCGATGGGGTCGCGGCGCGTTTAAAAGGGTATTACGCTGTCGAGCGAAAATTTCGCTGCTGGAAAGAAAACTTTACTATCCTGAAGGATATCACACGGAAAAAATAGAACAGTACTGTTAAACAAAAAAATTGACTTTCTAGTAATGTAAATTCTATACGTTATGTTTTGAATCGTTAAACTAACTTTAAAGCGTATGCAGATATGTACTTTAGGAAAGAGTAAATGCTACTTTTTAAAAAAAGGATATTTTTATTTTTTGAAAATGATCTTTTCATTTTTTATTTATTTAAGTATTTATTTTTTAAATATAATTTCAACTACTCAAATAAATTATTATTTTTACCGTTATAAAAGTTAACGTCACTAGTTGTTTGCACTACTTTCTTACTCTTTTTTCTTATTCAGTAAATTTTATAAGTATGGAACAGTAAGAACTACAGTTTTGTTTTTTCTATGCAGGTACTGTAAAATCTTATATTAAATTAGAATTGAAAATTAGGGAAAAGAAGTAGCAAATTTTTTTAGTGCGCATACTTAGCAATAATTTCCAGAAGCAGTGTTGGTTTAGATGGAAAGTAATTCTTGCCTCATAAGCCAGTGCTGCTCAAGTGATTGGAGGTTCCAGCCTCGCTGAAAGCAGGAGCTTTCTTTCGAAAAAAAGGTTTGAAAAAGGTGGTAGTCCAATCTCATCCCTGACTGCAAGCAAAATACCCATAATGGGACATCTACTACGGCTCACGAATAATAAAGATAAAATGAACTGCGGTGAGCCAAAAAAGTATAAGTAAACATGTATCATTTTTGCAAAAATTTTAATTTTTTTATTTATTGATTTTTCAATATTTGTAATTTTAGACCGTTAATTTATACGTGTAAAAAAATAATAATATCTGCACTTTATACATAGTCACCAGCTGCATTCATTCGAAAAATGAATTATAAAAAAACTCAGTTATAATTATGCATCCGAAAATATAATTTGCATTATCAATAAACTTTATGAGAAACTCATCAGTGCAGATGCATGTTACGCAGGGAAACGCAATTCGCCCCGCAAACGCGTTAGACGCGAATAAGCCGCAGCGCAGTCAGCGCGAAAAAGTCGATGCGAGATCGGCCGCAGATATACCGAGACGCAATCATCGGCCAATCGAACTTAATTGTTGTTCGCGATTCCTCCGGGTTAATCGAATGCACATAAATTCGATTAGGCCCATCGCGATTAATGCGAAGTCCTGCATCGCAACGCAGCCTGTATCTATCCACGAATACACGTAAGGACTATTACACAGATATAAATCAGTAGTCCAGTAAAAATATTAACTAATTATAGTATTCCACACATTTTACACCAAATTGAGTAATAATACAACGAAAAGTAACAAAATTAAATTACCACAATATTATCCTATTCTTTAATTGTTAAGTGAAACGTACATAGCATAACCTCATAAATACACTGAGAAAAAAGTTTACTAATCACAATTAACCATTACTTGCTTTAATTAATATTTACTTGATTCAACCAAAATTTATTTGTTTCAATCAAATATTAATTGAAACAACTAACCATCGATTTCGATTTCTTACTTTTTTTTCAGTGTAGTAAATACATCTATACCTGATCTTGAAGTAAAGCAATATTTAACGCAACATTTTCATCCCGCAAGCGTGTATTTAAATCCGGGCGTACAACAAACGAAGGTCTCGCGAGCAAAAGTAAGCGATAAAATCTGGAAGGTTCATAAAAGCAGCGCTAAGTTGTGCATTCAGGTCTAGGGCAGTGATGCTTCTGTCTAGTTTTACTTTCCGCTCCTCATCTCTTCTCTGCGTTTTTTTTTTCTTTTTTTGCGCGCGCGATTTCACCTTGTGATCTTTAACCTTGCGCTCGTACACCATTGTTCTTTCTGCACCCTTGCGGCGCTGGAAACGGAGCGTGTCTGATTTTTCGCAGCCGCAATAAATCCGGTGATAGTAACGCATCGCCACGCGGCGCGTGCTCCTTTTGTGCCGCAACCAGCGAAAGCCCCTCCCGCGCCCTTGATTGCGCTTATGTAAAGCCGCGCGATTTTAAAATAGTTGTCGAGCGGCGGGAAGAGGCGCCGACGAAGCTTTAAATTAACCTGTAATTAAATGCGCTATCTGACTGAGCCATCCCGCGCGCTGCGAGCGTTTTGTTTTTGAAAAATAGACTGCGCCGCGAGTTTATTAATTATTTCTTTTCTCTCTTTTCTTTTTTTTTCTTTCCAATTCACGTCAAAGGATTTAATTTATGAATTTTTCGAACGACACGCGCCGCACTTAATTGATACTTAATATTGATAAGCATCTGAGAGGATAAATCTTTAATGCAATATATTGCGCGGGGTAAGAAAAGAATAGCTCATGGCTTATGTATACGTCGGAGGAAGGTGCGCATACCTCGGGAGAAGTTACAAGCGCGCTTAGTTAAATATGCGCGGCAACGGTAGACTTAGAGTCGGCAGATCTGTTTCCCTCTCTTTTCTGTAGTTCGTCGCTCGGTCTATTGTGTGGCTCCTCAGAGAGCATTTCATGGCTCGCTGACAGTATCCGCGTATCGGGGAATAGCTTTGAATACGTTTGAATTGATTTGCGGCGCTTATATATACATCGTGCAGTGCGCCCGGCAATAATTGTCTAATAACGACGATTTAAAATTTAAACAAGAACGAAAATTCTGACGGAACGAATAAAAAAATTTATACTTTTAGATGTAGGTGTATTCCTTGCAACTCGCGGGACTTAATTATCCGTGACGAATGTGAATATGATACTGGTGTGTCCGCTAAGGAATATGTTATTCTTTAACAACAACAAAATGATCAGAGTGTCATTGATGTTGTTATTTCAAAATTGAGAGTATTCTTTCTTAGAATGAAAAATGAGCTAATCTAACTTTATAAAGCACTTTTAATCAACTAGTTTGTACGATTTGGAAGATGCATACGAGCTAAGGTGCATATCAATTTTAAAGTTGGATTCAGGCCAATAGAAATTCCAGATTTAAATCTTATCTTATTTCGACGAATATTGTTCTGAAGAGCTAAAGGCATGTTGAATAGAAAAAAGAAGAATAACTGAAAGTATATCTTTACTTAGTGGATTTTACAATGAATTAGTACTAGCTCCTGCAAGGTTTTAATGAATTCAAAATTTTCGTGAATGCATAATAAGATCGGCGATATTATGATGCCTGACACTTTCACTTATATACTTAATGTCTTACAACCTTCAAAGTTAAAAGAGTAACATTGGGTTTCAATCTTCTATTGGAAATAGTCAAGTAGATCGCAAGCATAAACCAATAGAAAATATTCTGTGATGAATTTTCATTGGCATCAGCGTGTCTGTCTCGGAAAAAGATCTGTAATTAGATAACGCGTGAAAAAAATTTCAATTCTAATGTTCATTCTACGTATAAAATAGGAACAAAGAAAATCTAAACGTAGATTTTAAACCGCCGCAATGAATGCAAAGATTCTACAAGAATAAAGTTTATATTTATTATTGTTACTGTGTGCTGTGTACATTTAAGTGCTAATCTTTATTATATTTTTATTTTGAGCTATTAAAATTTGAGCTTTATTTCTATGAAAAATTTATTTAATTTAAACAAAAAAATGTATTCCACCGTTAATAATAATAATCTAAATAATCATAATAAAAGCGTAGAAATAAATGTGATTATACAAGGTGCACAATTATTTTTCCAACTTTCTGAAAAATCGTTTTGCATCTCAAGTTTTTCATCAAAATAACGTTCGAGGCAGCGCATTAATCATTCAAAAATTCAAATAAAACCTCAAAGCACAATGATCCCTTACACGGGTGAGAAGATTTTCTGCTCTGGCGAAGCCTTTCTCAGGTATACACAGAGCACCCGTCTCCCCAACGGCACAAAAAAAAGGACCAAAAAGGAAAAAAAATTAGACACACGAGGGGTCAAGGTAACTACGGAGGAGTGCATCCTCTCTCTCTCACTCTCCAGGGCCCCCTGAAAGACGAATTTAGACGATGCGCTTTCGTATCTCGACGCACTTGAGCGAGAAACGCTGCGGGCGCGGGCAGCAATTTGAAATGTGTGTATCCAGGATCTGCCCTTTCCCTCTCACTCTTTATCCCGAGTAAGAGAGAGAGAGAGAGAAAGAGAGGCTAGAGGTCCCTAACCCCTGGAGGCGAAATAAAGATCGAGCGTGCGCTTGAGCGCAGAGGGAGGGGGGATAGTTTAAAAACATCACCGTGAAAAAAGTGAGACGGAGAAAAGAGAGGAGAAAAAAAGGGGGGAGTGTGGGCAGGAAGAGGACGGCGCAAAGGTTCAGGTTAGTCAACAGGTGGTCAACCTGTGCCAGGGGAGAGAAAAAGGGAAAGAAAGAGCAAGACGGAGAAAGAGAGAGAAAGAGGTCAACTAACCTACACAAACAATGAGTCTGATGCATAAATACAAATCTCCCCTTCTTGCAAAGTAACTTAAGGAAGTCGACAGGGGCAGTGATAGAAACTTTACTAGGGCTCTCTCTCTCTCTTTCTCTCTCTCCTGTTCGCTGCTCTGTATCTCGACGCACATATCTATATAGAAGTAAGCGCGAACACGTTCACGACGAGAGAAAGAGAGAGCGATAAAAAGAGAGAGAGAGAGGGAGGGAGGGAGGGATAGGTGGGGGAAGAGAGGGAAACCTGGACCGTTCGAGTCTCGCACGTGTTCCTAACGTACTGTAGCAGAGATTAGAGAGAGATTGCCGGTGAGGTCTGGCGAACCCGTGCCAGCCCGAATCAGCCGCGCGCTAGCGCCGCCA
>JAWWEN010045465.1:0-12202 GCA_035582955.1 Sycophila texana
TATTATTTATATTATTGTTTATGCGATAACCTCTAAACCGAATCTCCGCGCGCGAAGCGCGCGCCTGATCTAGTAAATAAATAAATAAATGAATAAATAAATAAATGAAGAAGATTCTTCTTTAGATTAACCAAAGTTCTGATTTATTTGATCTATTTAATCATACATTATAATAAATCAAGTTAAAATTTTAACAAAAAAAAAGAATATGTACTTATATGAATTTTAATAAAAGTAAATTTTAATTGGCGTTATTATCTTTTAATTTTATAGTTAGATTGTTAACTTTTATGAATTGATTTTTTATACCCCGTTATAATTAGAAACTAACGAATGATTAAATAGCGCTTCAGAAATAAATTTAAATAAATAAAATTAACAACTAAGGATTCTTTTCAACCATGAATTGGATAAAACGTATGCAGAACACTTTTCCTCATAACATTTCATCTGTTAGCCCTGTTGGATCATTTAAAACCTCTTTTCGTTCCTTCACCATTAGTTCTTTTTGTCTGAGTTCTTATAGCTTTAATCAATCTTAATTACTTAATTTAATTGTGCGTAAAGACTATATACAGTCCGTTGAATCACTTTTAAATAAATAAAAAAGTGATAAATTCGGTATTAAGTAAATAAATTAATTTATAAATTCTGTATATATGTATGTGAAGTTAACTTTCGCTCTAAATATGAATAAGTGAAATTCACGTTAAATAAGTGAATATACACTCATTCTACACGTGATAAGTCTTCCACATATCGAATAATTGAAAGACTTATCACATGTATAATGAGTATATTTATTCACTTATTCGAAGTAAATTTACACTTATTCATATTTAGACAGTTCAACACGCTCAATTAATTGCACACTTGACGCTCGAATATTTAGTGTAGCTGCGAAAAAATAGAGAGAGAGAGAGAGATGGTTTTATTGGGACTAAAGGACTCAAGGTCCCATTTGGTCCGGCAAATTATACAGAATAATAAAACAAAAAATTCTTATAAAAATAAATGTGAGCTCGCAATAAAATTGATATGCTAAGTGAGAAAGAGAGAGAGAGGTATATACAGGCAAAACCGCTGTTATTATACAGTGCAAAACCTACGCATGGCTCCCCGATAATCCGGCAGCCGTTCAGTCGGAAAAACCTTCACCCACATAGTGGGAGTAACGGGTCCCGACGCCACCCCCTTGCGAAATCCGTCCTTCCAATTACGCGCAGCCCCGCGCGCCTCGACTCCCCTGCGGGTGCGGGCGGCGCGTGGGAGGCCGCCGCAGGGGAGAGGCGAAAAAGGGGAAAATCGCGGAGGAGTAGGAGTCGCGGCGCTTCCCACACGAATCAATATTTCATTCACAACTTCTCCTCAGCGCGCAAGCTCCACAGCTGCCTCTCTCTCTCGCTCTCACTCCCGCGCCCGCGTCCGCCCCCGCGTCAATATACGTACACGCCACGTCCAACGGGGGAGAAAGAAGCTCGCGTGCGGAGAAGCTCTAATTATAGGAGTTAGTTTCGTCAAGCCACGCGTGGGTTGCCTTTTTTTTTCTTTCTTTCCCCGTTGCACCTTCTTTTTTTTTTTTTTTTTTTATACTCACGGAGAGAAATTTGTAGTGGGAATTGACGTTGTTTTGACGATATTTATTGGATATTTGGTTGTGTCAGTGTGTTTGTTAGTAGATATGTGTGTACACCCTGTGATAGTTGATTCTGGTGGAATTTTTTTAAAGAATGCAACGTTGCTTAAAAATTTCTAGGTGTTAGACGCGAGGATGCATAGTTTTGCCATTCTTGTCTAGCACCTACAGATTTTCAAGCGACGTTGCATTTTTAAAAAAAAAATTCCACCAGAATCAACTATCACAGGGTGTACGCTTTTAATGTCCTTAATATTTTGAACAATATAAAAAAAAAAAAAAAAAAAAAATTGTAATAGAAAGAAAGTTATAATTATATTTATCAACAAAAGAATGACCGAGTGTAGATAACGAAAATTTTACCATGGAGAATCACTAATCACTGAATTTTATCTGGACTTAGTAAGCTGCATTGCAATATAATCGAACTGAAGCTTGCGGTTTAGCTCGAAAATCTCGAATTCCGAAATTGATATACATAATAAAAGCATAGTTGAAATTGATTTACTTGCTTTTTATTAATCATCAAAAATTCATTGAGAGAACTGTTGCTTTTTTTTTTTAATATTAAAATGCAGTGCGATGTATGGTTGATTTATAAAGGATCCATGTAATTCTGTTGTGAAAGTGACAAGCATTAAAGAATAGATATGTTTGACTATTTCTTTCTTTCTGTTAATAATTTTTGAACAAATACGAAATTATAGCTCATTTGAGTTCTCGTTTCTTTTTCATTAGAAACGTATAAAAAAATATAACATTTCTTTTACCCTCTTTTGTTTAAAAAGCGATAATTATAGATTTCTTGCCGCTACATGGTAAAAATTGTATACTAGAAAAACAATAAAATTTAACATTTTTCTTCAAAATTAACTGGTTTCCTAATCGTTATTCAACAAATTATTATACTTATTACGAAGTGCAGTAAATTTTCTTAGAATACTACACTGAAAAAAAAAGTAAGTAATCGAAATCAATGGTTAGTTGTTTCAATTAACATTTGATTGAAACAAATAAATTTTGGTTGAAACAAGTAAATATTAATTAAAGTAAGTAATGGTTAATTGTGATTACTAAACTTTTTTCTCAGTGTATTAACTTTTAACAGTATAAATAATTCACATTAATTAATTCACAATTATTTAAATCTGCACGCAGTCGAAAAAAAGTATGCATGGTTACCAAACTTTCTCCCTCTATTAGCCCTCCCTCAGCCCCGCCCTCGCAGAAATTCGGATTTTCAGCGAAAGTTCGCGGGATCGATCGAACGTAAGTATTTTCTGCCTCTCGGGCTCGTCCGTCGGTTTATCGCGTGTACGAGGCTTTGATAATGAAAAGCCGATGGCTCGTAAGCTCCGGCCGTTGGACGGGAATAGCCCCAGTATTTCTGGCCCTTTTTCGTCTTTTGGAATGTCCGCTGGCCGCGTCGGCGCGCCGGCAGCGGAGCAAGTCGCCGGAAAGAGAGCGCAGGTAAGCCGAGGCGTCGAGGCTACCTGAAACGCCGGCCGGATATTTGCTTTCGGCGAAAATGTGTATAGGCTTCCCTTCACCGACGCCCGAGAAGATCCGCTCGTGAGAAACGTGTTGGCGCGACGCTTTTTACGCGCAGGTACCTGCGCACCTAACCGAATGGAATTCTTTTAAAACGTGCCATGAGAACGACAGAATTGCCCAAAAACTTAATTGTGCGCAGACAGAAAAGTTCTTCTCTTATATACTAAAAATTGCAATAGTCAAATTGTCCGATAGTGACAGGCTTGTGTGTGAGGACATTTAATTCATATAGAGAATTTTCCGCATCGTGTTTTATACGAAAAATTCGATTTTATTTTGTCTCTTTAAATGAATTTTTACGTCGTTTACATAATCTATTTCGTTTCAGTGCACATCGGGAAACAAAGTTTTTTCTATTTAATTTTTATTTTATGAATGGAATTATTCTACTGTAAGTAGGTTGAAAAGAGCAATGATCGCTGTTCCGAGAAATATTCCATACATTGATAATATTGGAGTATTTAAATATGCAATAAGATCTTTCAATGCCACTTATTAATTAATTATGTTCTTAAGTTTAACTATTATATTATAAAATTGATTTCTCTCTGGGTTTATATTTTGTCTACTAATTTACTGTAAAACGGTATTTGCCTGTTTAAACTTAATAAACAAACAAATTAATTAATAAACAAATATATCTAAATAATTTAATCAATGAATGTATGGGGGTTAGCAAACTTCACAGACTAACTAAGACTCTAGTATTATACTGAAAGGTATTTTGCACAGTGGAGCAAAAATGTAATAGAATTTCAATAACTTTTCTCTTAACAATTTTTCAACAGCATAATTTAGTGCTCTAAAGGATATTACAATTAATTTCTAATAAATACCCAAATAATATTATCTTTATGTAGTTATTTATATACTTAAATAATGGTATTTATTACATTGTTTTTAAGTAGGTGATTTAAATAAATAATTAAATAAATAAACGGATTGAAAAGAACCTTCATAGCTCTGTCCGAATTTCTATCTAATATTTATATATATTATAGATAGAATAATCTGAAAAAAGTATAAAATTACATTATCCTTTTATTCCCGTTCGTTTTCCTTTCATTTAATCATCGCACAACTCGCAGCATTTAAAAAAAGATCTACTTATATATATATACACAAATTAAGATATCCAAGGAGCGCAGGTTCAAATTGGACCAGAAGACGCGTAGCGAATACGGTATAAGAGGCGAAAGAAAGCAAAAGCGGTAAACAGTGAGAATCGAGCGAGAAACAGGCGTCTCGAGGATTATTAATGAGAGGAGGCGTGGCGGAGGAGTTGGCAAGTGACGGCGAGCGACGGAAACGGAAGCGGAAACGGAATATCCCCGGACGCGGCCACATGGCATGTGTAACGAATTTTTGTAGCGGCGAGGCCGGGAGCGAGGAGGGCTCCGGAGGAACCGAGGGAGGGAGGAGGGGTGGGGGAGCGAAGCGGGGACCCCCGGAGGGACCACGAAGGCCGCGCGAACGTCTTTTGCGTGACTACGGCGTTCACGTGCCCGCATCGCGGCGTCTATACTGTCATTCACGGCGCACCGGTGAATGAACGACGCGCGAATCGTTACTGCTGCTTCCCGCGCGCGGCGCCGATTCTCCGCTCGCGATTCGCGCGATTCTCGCCGACGGGAACAATGAGCCTTTGTTCGGGCCGAGGCTGCTAATTGACGGAGGGGGGAGGGGGGGAGTCCATCACCGACGGGGATCGGGATAATTACCCACGCCTCGCACTCTGCCGGTCGTTCGTTCACGTTTCACTGACTACGCGAGTGCACGAGCCGCGTCTTCTGCTCCTCTCGAGGCACATGTTTGAATTTTTTCTTGTTTTTTTTTTTTTTTTTTTTTTTAAAGAAGAGAATTGTTTTTGTTTTATTTCGAGTTAAGAGGGACCTTGCACTGCTAAGCGGAGAGAAAAGTTCTAGTAAAAATTACTGTATTGTGTTTTTAACGCAGAGGCAGTATAGTAAAATTTGTTAGACTTACAGTAAATCTTACTATAAGCCTGTCAAATTTTACTATACTATCTAGGAAAATTTTTTATTTGTCGTGTCTGTCTCTGCTTTACAAAACAGTATAGCAGTTTTTACAAGAACTTTTCTGCTTAGTCAGTATACACAGGATTCGTAAAATAATGTCATTTATAAGAGAGTGTCTTGATTAATGTCATAGTAGTAGTAGTCACTTTGAAAACGATGATTTTTGTATTTTAGACACGCTGAAGATACGCGCGTGACACGAAACTGAACACAACCCAATTTTTTTTAGTTTAACATTAGAGAATGCGTTGTTTTGCGAATAAATATTATTTTTTCATACTGCTTAATCAGTATAAATTCACCGTGATTAATTCTTTTCTAGTTAATTTTAGTTGAATAAACTAAATGGTTTTTTTTTTTATAATTATTTAAGGAGAAATTTAGTTAAATCTACACAAAATATTTTTTTTCAGTGATAACTTCCGTTCAAAAAGAGAGAATCTTCTTCCATATGAACTGTGTTAAAATTGTAAATTTTTAATTATACTTTTTTGACTTATTTGAAGTGTGTACGGTAAAGTACGAACAAAAATTTAGTTTTTAGTTTTTACGACTAATAAACAGTGATTTCTAAAAGTTTTAACGAATTTTCTCATCGTTAGTTTCGTGCAAGTTCCCCCTGGAGCCTAAAAGTCCAGTGAGCCGTGAGTTGCGTCTTGAGCGGCCTTGGCTTGCGATTAACGATTGAATATATTTTTAAAAAAATGCATCCAAATATAGCCCCAGTTATCTTGGGTATCTGGTCTTCTGATCTGCTCGCGTCCGATCAAACTTTATATAAGGATCTTTATAAGGCAGTCAATTACATCATTATTAGCGTCAGGGAGCAAACACGCACCTCCCACGCGGAGTCGCATGTTGACTTTTTATGAATCACGATTTCACCACTGAAAATTTACATTCATAACCGCGCTCAATTGACCTTTTTCGAGTCGCCTCCATTTTTTTCCCATGCGCAAGGTTGCGAATTAAAAGTAAATTTCACAATTCCATATAATTCAATAATTCAGCTTGCAATAATATTAATAATAATGTTCCATCGATTTTGTAGCGATGTATAACGAGTAAATTTGCTTATAAAAATCGTGCAACTTTTTCGACAACCTGGATACCGGCCTTCTCAAGCCTAATTAAAAAAAGCTTATCAATGCAAATTTGCAAGTCAAAATTTACAACAATGATAAAAACATTGTCATATGATTCTTACGAAAGGTAATTCATTCTTTTCTCCTCTTTCTAAATGTTTAACAACAATAATGGAGATTAATTATCATTTTAATTATTTGCACGAATAGATTACAATAACTAAATAATATTGCAAATCATTTTATCTGTTAGCCCCATTGGATCGTTTAAATCTCTTTTCGTTCCTTTACCATTGATTCTATAAGAGTTTTAGTTATTATACTTTCAATCTTAATCGCTTAATTGATTTGTGTAAGGATTATAATTAGTCCGTTGAATCATCAAATAAAATAAAACTAAATTAAATAAAAAACATAATTTACCTTTATTTTAACGCACAAAAACTTATTTTGTATATTAAAAAAGTAACACATCGCCGCTACCTCCCATTCATAAATAATTTGATAGCGTAAAATTTACGTAGAAATGACAATGACGCAGTTAGAGAAAGGGATTTCCATCTGTTGAGATTGTGGAAAGGAAAAAAAGATCTGTCCGGCGGTGTTTACATTTTTTAGAGCCGAGAGAGAGAGCGAGAGAGAGAGAGAGAGAGAGAGAGATCCCGGCTCTCGGGCGGATATACACGCTGGCCGGAATAATTATTCATTCAGCGCGTACTTTAGCCTATATCCCCGGCCACCCTTTTCATGAATCAATAGCCGCAGCCCGAACGGGTCGACCGCCGAGGCGCTTACAGAGGCGAGCGGCGGGACAAGCCGGGACCCGAGAGGAGAGCGGATAGGTACATCCGGGGGCCGAAACGCGAGAGCCGGGACTCGTCGGGAAGATTTATGGACCCCTTGGACCCCTGCTCGAAAGGTTGGCTTCTTCGGGTCCTATACGGGCGTGTACACGCGTATATATATATATATATATATATCTATACTATATGTATATACGTATACAGTAAGTGTACGCGTGTGCGCCACTTTACGGGAAAATCGACTTATCCTGCTCACGCGCTGCACGACTTTCCATCCTTGAGCCGCTTCTTTTTTTTCCTTCTTCTCCCTTCTCTCTCTCTCCTTTATTCTTTTCTCTTTTCATTCCTTTCTTCGGGGGCTCTTGAGGGAGACGAGTGCCGCACTGCGTGGCGCTTCTCTCTCTCTTGCTCAAAAGGTGCACTTAAGAAAAGCATTTCGGGGAATCCGACGGAGATTTTTGCAGATTCATGACGAACAAGTAAAGCGTCATTGTTTCTAGGGATCTTTTTTTTTTTGCAGAGACAAACGAACTGGTCTCCAAAAGGGAGTTAGAATTTTTTCATCTGTTAATACGAATTGAGTAGCTTTCTTTCTTTTGTGACCTTAGTTTTTTTAACGGTAGATGTTTGAATTATTTGTAACTTGAAATAATTTTTTTTTTTTATAAGTCATTGTATCTTTTATAAATGTCGTTTACAAAATTTTTTTAAATTGCTGATATTAATTGACGCCTAATAATAGTTACATGCCACTTGAAATAACTTAATAACTTTTTTTTTTTATATAGTCATGGTATCTTTTATAAAAGTATTTCTGAAAAGTTGGAAATAAAAAAAAAATTTAAGTTATAATAAACTTCTTTTTCTTAAAATTGAGGAAAAAACTTTATTGCTATGACAAAATTTAACGTTTTTCCTCGTTATAAGAGTGGACTAATCAATTAAAATTTAAATAGCAGACAAGAGGACGTGGTATTAATTTGAACATTGCAAATTGCTATTTACACGACGAAGCTAAGTTCATTACTTAGAAATGATGAGTTCATTCGGCGGTTATAGTTCAATGAATGAATATTTGTCATAAATGAAATTTAAACGAACGAGTGACGTAATTACACTTGACAAAACTCTGTGCAGGAAGTCTTGAGTTCATTCGCTTCAATTGCGTTCCATTATCTCGAAAGAATGTCATTACTTCTCGATATAACGTTACAAATATGACATGAGCTGCACGAGAGAATCGACCGAGAACGAAAAAAAGATAAGCTTTCAAGCGAATAATTCGATTTGATTTATAGAACAGTATACTTATCATTTTAATGAAATAAAAATTTTGAGTTTTAAAAAACAAAAAACAAAAAATAAAAAATAATTAAAAACTTGATGCAATTTTGAAAGAGTCTTGTACTGTACAATCTGTGAAGAATATTTAAAGAGATTTTTGTAAGATATGCAATTAAAGCGAAATCAAGGTAAACTCAAACAACATTAAGTGAATTTTATTCTCGGCGTACGTTCTATTATTTAATTGCTCTAAGAACGATAATTTTTTTATAAAGTTAATTTTGTTTTACCTTGGATTTTAGCTACTACAAATTAATAAACTAATTTTAAATTACAAATTATCATTACTCGAATAGCTGGACCTCGGATGTGGAAAATCACAGCGAGAACAGTATAGAATAAACTAGTATTTCGGCATTTCAGACGAATACAAATTTTTGTATAGCTAGAATGCAAGAAAATGCCGTAACGAGGTATTAATTCAGCTTTGTTGATCGCAGTTTATCAAATGATGCTCGAAATGGGATTACCCAGTTTTAACTCTTATCGCGCAGCACGACTGCTTTCATTCAATCGAAGTTTCTTTATTTCATCAATGAAATTACATACTATATTATATTTACAGCATTTAGATATTTTTTCAATTATTTATGACGTTTGTATATTCTTTAAAATTATTTTCACATTAAAGATATATATTTGCAGATTCCTGTTTTATCAACGATGGTAAAATTTATTTTAAAAAATGTATGTCATAATTATTTCAATTCTATAAACAACATCGCAATGAAAAGAGTAATTTTAAAAGATCTGAACAATTGTTGAACAAATTAATTTTTGTAATATGTCATTCAATTTGCGCGTAGCACTTTTCGCTCACGTGGAATGGGGCAATTTATAAATTCTGATTCAAAGGAATTTCATTAAATGAATTATGTTTAATTCAATACTACGTTCATAATTGGGCCTGAGGTAAGTATATTTCCAACAATCATCCTCACTATATAAAGTTGTAAAGAAGCCAAATGAAAAAGAAACCGTGCGACAACGATGGAAAAAAAAATACTGTATCCTTTTTATCCAGCCTCGCGTTATCTACATCACTTTTATCGTTTATTGATCCAGCAGATCGATAGCAGTTCAATTACCAAAGTGTACGTACATAAGAAAAATAAAACGAGATTGTATAAAGCAAGTATATAAAACAAAACGACTTTTAAAAGGCAGAGAATGGCCGCTCGAACGTGCGATTGATGTACACCGATGTCGTATACGTTCATTAAGGAATGCTCAGCTGTAAAGGCTGAATCAAACTTGACTTTATCAAATATGGAGACAATAGAGGAAGTAGTCTTACTAGTAGAAAGAGAGGGCAATCAAGGCAGCGAGACTTAAACGTCGAGGAGCACATACACAGATAAAAAAACAGAACCTTCAAAAGGGCAAAGAAAGACGGAAGGGGAAAGGGTAAAAGGAACGAAGAAAAGGACACACACGCGCGCGCACATACACACACACACATACATACACGTATATATACACACACAGATACAGATATACACACGTACATCCATACGTAGAAATATAGAGAAAAAAAAATATAAAAGAGAAAGAGGATAATATCGTACCTTCGAGCTTGGCGACGGATCCGCCGCGGCTCCTTAGCCTCCTGGCGAGCACGTGAATGGTCTCTCCCTGGTGTCCCGCGGGCTCGGTGGAATCGCCCACGAGCACGAAGTGGCCGCGCTCCGCCTGATGCTGATGCTCGGCGCCCCCCTCGCCGAGGAGCATCTGCACCCTGGCCCTGAGCTCGAGGCACTTAATGGTTGAGAGGAGCTCGACCTTGCCCGCGGCCAGCCGCCTCAGCATGATTGATGGTATGGCCAGGGCCACGGAGCCCCTTATGTGGCTCTCGGCGTAGTCGCCGGCGCCGCGGCAGTCCAGCACCAGGAGCCGCTGGCTCTGGGCGCGCAGCTCGCGGCACAGCCACTCCGGGGCCACGAGGCCGTCCTCCTCGGCGAGGCCGACTCCCTCGCCCGCTGGCATAATAGCCGCCGGCGACCGCGGGGCGCGCAGCAGAGAGGCTCTCTCCCCCGGATATATACTCTCCCCTCGTCGTCGAGGACTCTCGAGCGAGCGGCAGCAGCCCTAAGCTAAAAACTCCCTCCTGCTCGCATCGGCGCGCCTCGAGCCTTATCGATCCCCGCGGCCGGAGCGCCCTCCTCCTCCTCCTCCTCCGACTGGCCTGCTTCCCGCACCGCGGCTCTGGCGGATATCCCGCGGGCGGACGACACCGGCGCACTCACACGCGACTGTATATATAATGCGTCCGCGATGCAGCGCCGACGACGACTAGACTGCGATGCTCTCGAGGCGCGCGCGGCCAGTCCAGCAGCAGCAGCAGCAGCAGCAGCCAGCAGCCGCGAGACTGTATATACACACGTATATATACACACACGTACGTAATGTACAAGTGTGTACAGTACACCGCACTACTCCCCCACTATGATGCCGCGCGCGCTCCGTAAGAGCAGCTCCCCCACGCGCTGGGTCTACTCTGGCTCGTTGATGTATGTGCCGCTGCCAACGCCGCCACGCCTTCGACGGGAGGCGCGCTATGCGCCGGACTGTGCACACACCGCGGCGGCTTGTGTGTGTGTGTGTGTGTTGTGTAGGTGTACGTCGGAGGGACGCACGACGACCTCTGCGTCCTGGCTCTTCCTCGAGCACTGCCACCGACACACTCGCGGCCGAGAGTCCCTCGCATATAGAGCGCGGTCGACGGAGCGAGCGAGAGGGAGACTGCGGGGGCGCGGGCGATTGGTTGGGGATCACGTGGGTGCCGCGGCGGAGGACCAATCGCCCGGCGGCCTGACGTCACTTCATTGACAAAAGCTCTTTTCATTAACGGCCCCCGAGCCCCGACTCGCGTCCTCGTAGAGAATCGTAGAGCTGCTATGCCTGCAGCCAGCCGTGTGCGCTCACCAGTCACCCAGCCGCTCGCAACGCTCCGATGCTCACGCACACTTAGATATTCGCGCGCATACTTACTCCTACATTCAGACGCGCTTACAGCCAGGCATATTTGTTTTATGCATATGTGTATTGTAAATGTGCATACACTTATTAAAGACAATAGACATGTGTATGTACATGTTATACACTTAAACACATTCATGTGCACACATTTATACACTTAAACACACGTACAGATATACACGTGTAGTGTATGTACATTTAGGCGCACACATGTACACACAGATATACACCTAAACGGAGAGGATGCAAGTGTCATGTATGAGGGTGAAGGAGAATTTGAATGAGACTTTAAAAATGGCTTTTTAGTATAGCCGAATAAATGGAACAAATCGCTTTTCGTTTGATCTTATATAGCCTTTATTCATTTGATATGTCATTCAAACATTATATATATAGCTAATACGCTATATATATAGACGTATTAGTAATATACGTTAATGGAAAATTCTGTCTATTTACCGAATAAAGTCGAGCTATATGAGGAAAACTAAAACTGATTTGTTTCATTATTTGGTGCTATATATAAAACCATTTCCAAAGTTTGATTCAAATTTGTGATTCAAAGACCCACTCTTCTCGCTTCTGATTAGATACTGCACATACGTACACACATATTCATTCACTTTCAGACACACACTCATGTATACTACACTACACTTAGTCACGTGTACACACCCACACGCAAACACACACCCACACACACACACACACACACACACACACACACACACACACACACACACACACACACACACACACACA
>JAWWEN010045476.1:0-12201 GCA_035582955.1 Sycophila texana
ATTTCTTTAAAACTAAATGAATTTATTTGTTTCTAAATAAATTTAGTAGGTTCAAAAAAATAATTACTTGATTCAAAAAAATATTTAACAAGTATTATTGAAGTAAATATTTACTTAAAATTACCAAATTTTTCTCTCAGTGTACTGTCCGGCACTATATTTACTATATTTTTAGCAAATTTTACTGAAAAGTTTAATCATTTCTCTCGAAATGTCAGTTCTGTGACGACTTTCACAATTAAACAGTTCAGTAATTTTTATTAAACGACTTGCAACTTTTACTAAAACATTTCTCTCAGTGTATATATAAACTATCGCAGTTAAGTTGATTTTAAGACAAGTCACAACTAAAATTTAATTTAAAATAGTCATTTCCTGGAGAGAGACAGAGAGAGAGAGAGAGAGAGAGAGAGAGAGAGAGAGAAAGAAAGACGGAGTCCCCTTTGCATGCGCGCGATTCGAGACACTCCGTGATAAGGTCCAGTCGAGTGTCGACTAGCAGTTCTCGGTTTTGTATACCTCTATACACTTATGCAGCGGTGGAGGGAGAAAAAATCTATAGCCGTGAAAAATTCGCGCTTGCTTCTCGCGTGCAAGCGCGACTAATTTGAATTGGAAGGCGGGGTATACATTTGCGCGAGCGTTGGGTAATGACAGCGCGGCTCTTGCAAGCAACGCTTTTGCGGGCTCTCGATTCGGGAATACGAGGGTTTATATAATTACTTGTAGGGTTGTCTTCTTTTTTCTTTCTCATAGAGAAAGCTTTGTGACGGTGAACAAAAAATTTTTTTTCTGTTCGTTACTGAAAAGCACTTATTTAGGTTCAGAAATTAACAGTATTTAGTTACAAATCATAAATATTTAAACTTTATTAAATGTTAAAAAAAATTGACAAAACGACGTAACACATAGTTCTCTATGAGAAAGCATACCGCCAAAGCAGTTGGCAGCGTTTGTTTTTTCCAATTAAAAAAGATAATCGAAGAAAGATAATAGACATCGCGAAGATAATTGTTTTATTAAGAATATTTTAAGCAGAGTTTTTTTGGGTTTTGTGAATATTTTGAACTAATTATAGCAGCTGGTTTACTTGCAGTTAATTCGTTATTGAGTAATTGCAGCTTGTACGAGCGCCGGAAGCTTTCATTTGTATAAGTCGCGTTAATTTCTGACGATTTCTCAAAATGATAATTTCGTTGCGACGAGGTGGTTTCTGATTAAATTATCTTAATTTACTCCATAATGATTTCTCACTCCGTTACCTGTACAATAAAAAATAACCCACCGGAGCTGCTTTAAGATCAGGCTCTTTTCTCGCATTGCAAATGCTTGCGTTTTAACAGAGGAAAGAAAAGGAGCAATTAGCAATTTGATTGCAGACATTAGATAAAATTATGTACATTCGATATCAAAATTATATCTAATTTAAATGGAGAAAGCAGAATCGTGTATATTTCGATTACAATAAAATTTAACACTTTTAATTAAAAGAAAATCGTTATAGTAGCACGTGAATTATGAAATTCTTCTTTTTTAAGTATACCACTCACCTGAAATAATTTATAATAAATTTTCCTTCTCATTATTTTTCTTCAGTAACAAAAAAAAAAAAAATTAAAAAAATTAAAAATCATTTTCAATGCCGCAGTAAATACACATGCATCATTGCTCCTCTTTTTGTACTCGTTCCGGTCTCTCAAAATTTCAGCGGAAAGCCTCGCGAAGTCGCGCACGATACATCATATAATTACAGAATATAAACCATATAAAAGCTCGTGAATCATTGACGCGCTTTGCCCCTCGCCAGCTTACATCCGTACTCTGGACGGAGGTGCGAGCGCAAAATCGCACCTTCCAACGATCTGATATCGAGCCGAATTTCCGCCCAAAATTCCATCGCTCCGATAAAGACGGAAGATTACTTTGATGTACTTATTAACTCCGCTGTCCTTGGCTTTCTGTCATTTATTTAACCCTTTTCTCTCGCAGCTGCCAATGGAGGAGGAGGAGGAGGTAGCAATTATAAGTGCGATCCCTCCCTTTTTTTTCTCACTCGTTGACCTTTTTTTTTTTATCGCAAGCAGGCGCGCGGATTTATACGGGTAACGCGATATCTTATATATGTAAAGGGGGGAATGCGCGTCGCGAGGCGCGCTCGCTTGAAAAATGGAACTTTTTATCGGATCGATCAATTTTGTGTCGAGCTCAAATATGTATTTCTTCGGCTTGCCGAGATTCGGCACGACAGAGGTCACGGAGTTTCTTTTTTGTTATGAAAAATCAGTGGATCCTCGCGGCGGTAGTATAGATACAAATTAGCGGGGATTTTTCATCGGGACTTCAGAAAAATCTCGCCGAGATGGATGGAATATATCAATACTTGACGAGGCGACTTGATGGATAATAAGTGTTTACGATTTCTTTGCGGACGTTTAATATCGAAGTTAATGAAAGTTTTTTATGTCATCATTTTTTTTTTGTACAAACGTATTGAAGCAGTTCTATTTCTCGCGACTCCAAAAATAATTAAATCTGTTTTAAAAAAAGGGGCATCAATTTTTCAATTTAAACTACATACCATTCGGTTAATTATACGTTAAAATGCTCGTTAACAAAAATTCGATAAAGCCGAATTTGCAAAAAAAAAATAATAATAATAATAATATAAACTCGCGTCGCGCGATAAAAAAAGGCCGTTTAGGCAGTTGTGATCGCATTATGAATAATTCATCGTAAACTACGAACATATCTTATACCTCTTCACTTTTCCCTTTTTCTGCCTTTCGAATCTCCCTTTCTCGTCGCCTCCGTTCCGAATCGCGACACCTTCTCTCGGCAATTTCACACGAATTATAACGCGATCGATCCACGCTGCCTAATGGGAAATTGATAAGCGAATAATTATCGCGATCAACCGGGATCGAGTGCGCAAATGCGTTTTTTAATGCTCATAATTTAATGGAATGGACCCTTCGCTCATAAGATCCCAGCTACAAGCTTTTCAAGATATTTCTGTCGATTTGATTTTACGCTTAAATTCAACGGATCATTTTTCAAATAAATGTCGTTTGTATTTAATTTCAATTTTAGTAACGTACGTTCTCGTTGTTAAGCATCAAGGTATTTCTCATTTTTGGTATGCACATCAGTGCAATTAAAATATTTAATATACGATATTTAATTTTTTTCATCCTAATCATCAATAAAGTCCACTTTATTGACCTCCACAGAGGGAGTAAAACCGTATTTTATTCTCTATAGATCACTCCTGCTAGACTCACTTTATTCACGCTAGACTTACTTTATTCCCGCTAGACTAATTTTACTCGCAAACACATTTTACTTTCCGTAGACACTTTTTATACTTTTCTAGACTTACTTTATTTAATGCACACTTATTTTACCTTCCTTTGTTATCGAATAAAGTAGACATTTTTAAATGATTAGAGTGAAAAATTTTATATGCACCACGGGAGTAATAAGCAGTTATTCCCATAGGTGAATTCACCCGAAAATTTCACCCGCGGGAATAATCGCCTATTTTACTCCCTCAGTGCATAAAATAACTAATTTTTATAAAAAAATATTTTTGTTATTTACATTTCACCGCGGTTTTATCTGTAGCTTGCATGAAAATGCCTATAATGACTTAATACTGAAATTTTCTATTATTTAAACGAAACAGTGTACTTCAACATACTCTCTCTGTGCGTTTAATAAAATCTTATAAGAACATGAAAAAAAACAGGTTTAACAATGATTAAAATATATTTAGGCCGGAGAAGGCCTGACTTTTTTCCAAAAGTATAATATTCCCCGAAAAAATAAAGCGTCGCTAAATCCGAAACCGCAATCGCAGCTCGAAACGAAAACAAGAAGTTTCTGCAGTAACAAATTCGCAAATAAAGCAACGCGCGCGAAGATACGCCCTTGGAGCCCCGAAGTTTATCGCGTTCCCAGGGGCTTCCCCCAGCGCCGAAAAATCCCCGCTGTTCGCTCGCTTCGTAGGCTTCAGCTAGAGCGGGCATACCCATAAATCCGCGGGCTCTCTCCTTTCACCGGGACAACGCTGCATCGGACTCTTCATCCGTCTCTCTCTCTCTCTCATACTCTCTCTCTTCATCTCTCTTTCTCTCTTTACATCTTTCTTTCTCTCTAACTGCATCTTTCCTCTCTATGTCTCCGTCTTTTTCTACATCTTTCTCTCTCTGTATCTCCGTCTCTTTCTACATCTTTTTCTCTCTCTCTCTTTCTCTCTCTGTACATCTTTTTCTCTCTATATATATCTCTGTCTCTCTTTACATATTTCTCTCTCTCTATATCTCTGTCTCTCTACATCTTTTTCTCTCTCTCTCTATATATATATTTCTCTCTCTCTACATATTCACATCTCTCTCTATATCTCTCTGTCTCTTTCTCTCGCTCTCTCTCTATATCTCTCTGTCTCTTTCTCTCGCTCTCTCTCTCTATATCTCTCTGTCTCTTTCTCTCGCTCTCTCTCTCTTTCTCTCGAGAATCGGCCGAAAAAGGAGGCGGAGGCGACCGCGACCCGCGCACACGCCCATGATGCGAGCGTGCAGCTCGTGTGTGAGCGGTGCGGGTTTCGATCGCGCGTTCTGTCGCATCATCGCGATGAATTGGCCGGTCCTGCGAAAAAGGAGCGACGGGGCCGACGCGAGAAAGCGATCGTCAGATTTCGCGGGTATGAGAGTGGCAAGACGCGCGTGTCCGCCGAGCGAGATATTTTTTCTTCTCCGCCGCGAGAGGAACACTGAGAAAAAATTCTAGTAAAAATTACTATCCCGTCTAGAAAAGTGGCCATAGACTGTCGTGTAGTGAAAAAATTACCATCCTGCATTATAAATTTTACTAGAAAATATTATACATTTTACTAGAATTATGGTAAAGCTTCCAATAATTCTCGTAAACTTTACAATACAAGATGGTAATTTTTCCAACGCAGGATGGTAATTTTTCCACTACATCTAGACAGGATAATAATTTTTACTAGAATTTTTTCTCACTGAAGAGATGACTGCGAGCTGCTCGAGGCGAATTATACTCCTCCGAATATTAAGTGAATCAACAAAATTCCCTGCAAATTTTGCCTAACTCACGGAAAATTATAACAAAGTTTAATACCGGATTGAATTACACACTGACTTCCATATATTGTACAGTGAAATTTCGCATTTATACGCCGCGGAAGTTTCCGCGCAGTCGAGGCAGATTCATTGTTTCGAGACGTATATACGTCAAAATGCACAATGGCGTATTCAATCAATTAATTCGATATTGTTGAGTATTCTATTTATATCGCGCGCACGACGCTGACTGTATCGGTGACTCACGGAAAAATGACTATTTTACCGCCCTTATCAATGTCGACGCGCTGTCTCCTTTTTTCCCCGCGCGCCGATTCATCGACAATCGAACTATAGAAACAAAACCAATATAAAATAATTGCTACTTCGACGAGGAGTGAATAATTATGACTGTACCTGCGAACGGCTGTAAATTAAAAATTAATATATGAATAGCAAGCAATTCTGAAAAAATTAGTCACATGCAGAGAGGAGAATATCGCGAGCGCGGCCTTTCCGTCGCGGCAATGTGTGCTCGCGGGAATAAAGCACAAAAGCGGGCTCGGACCGCGTCGAGAGAAAGCTGAAAAAAAAAACGAGCCGAAGCGCTAGTCGGTGAATGAAAGGAGCGCGAGCGGCGCGGACGAAAGGGCTCGAACGCCCAGGCGAATAAAAAGAAACGCGACCCTTTCGCGAAAACTGCGCGCATGCGGCGACGAGCGCACGACGCGGACAAGAGGTAACGCGAGAATATCGTTAAATCTTTTTTCAACATCCTATACGTTTAACTTTTTATTATCACTTTTTTCGTTATAAAATTCAAAATTTTTATTTTCTATCGAAATTCAAGCTCTTTTGTGTATATACTGTATAAGAACAAGAATAATTGTTTTTTAAAAATTGAAAAAAGTAAAGAAAAAAACGCGGTGACTAATCAGAAGACAGATTTTTTTCGATACTCCGTGTGCAAAATTCGATTTTCACGCACGTTTCTTCAAAATCGGCTTTGTAAAATTTTACCTGGCACGCGTTCTATCGAAAAATACGATTCAATACGTGAGCGAGGAGGTGATTTTAGCCGCTTATATCGAAATGTACCATTTTTCCATCATCTCACAATAAAAAGCAAAAAAAAAAATGGCCCAAACTCATTAAAATTTGTTCAGTAGATCTTGAAATAAGCAGGTGTATCTATTACATACAGGCCTGCATATACGCACTGTAAAAATTTGAATTCCTCGCTTAAAGAGATCGTCACCTTCAAAAAGACGGGTAAAAAAAAACATTTTAAAAAAGACGAATACACGAATCAGTACAATTTAACATTAACATTATATAACATTATTGAGTGAATTGAGTATATGGCGATCTTTTATATTACCATCATAATATACATACGTACATACATACATACATACATACATATATACATATATATTTACACTTATTGGGCAGTTTGAGGAGTAATAAAAGTGTCTTAAAAGTAGATTTCGGGACGTGACTGTTTGATAGATAATTCTTAATAGCTTTTTGAAGGCGCGGCTTCGCCTTCAAAAACTATTAGAAATTATCTGGAATAGTGTCTTACGGCACTATAATAGTGTCTTTAGACTATAATAGTTTCTATTATAGTGTGTAAGACTCCAGATATTTTGTATCTATAAATTATCTGTTAAACAGTCACGTCCCGAAATCTACTTTTAAGACACTTTTATTACTCCTCAAACTGCCCAATAAGTGTAAATATATATATAATAATTTAATATAGTAAGTATATTAAGATTTTGTTCATTTAATTGATAAAAAATTCCCCCTTGTGTTCGAGTAAAACTTCACTCGATATTTAAGGTGAACTTGTCACACTCACTTTAAATTGAAACCACTCTTACGTTTTCACTCGAATCATTATAGTGAATAACTCACTCGAAAATCACCGTAAAAAAATTCACTCTAAAATTTAGACCTCACTCTTAATTTAAATCTAACAGAGTTAAAAGCAAAATTTTTCTCGATCACTTTTTTTTTAGAGTGAACAGATCACTCTAAACATTCAAGCGTGTAATTTTGACTATTAATTTCAAATTATTTATTTATCCTTGCAACAATAAAATTGCCCATACCCCCATAACCGAACACTGCTAAAATCTCATTATAGCCCGCAGTCCATTCAGTTTCTCTTCTTTAACGATGAGAATTCGCATCGCCTGCGACTTCTCGAGCGTTCACCTGTTACGGCGACACACGATCCGCGTGTCGAGATCCCCGACGAAAGAGATCGGGTGTGCGCCGGCTCGCCCATTGAAATCGGCTCCGGAACAAGGTCAAAGCCGCGCAAGCGAGGAGAAAGGGTCTAAATTTAGGGCGGAGGTGAAGGGAGGCTAAAGCCGAGACGCGATTTGGCGAATTACGCTGTGGGGGGGGGGGGGGGGCGAGACGAACGGAGAAGGGACGGCGGGGCAGCTTTCCCGAGCAGAAACTCCCTCCGTCTGCCCGAGTTTACGAGCGCGAAAGATGGATTTCAACCTGCGCGGGAGATAGACCTGCAAATTTTACGTCCCTCGACAAACGGGGCTTTTCCGCGCGTTCACGCGGGAGGGACAGTTAAAGATTAACGAAATGAAATTTTGTTAGCACAGCTTGTTAAATTGCGTGAAGTAATCGTTTATTTGGGCGTTTAATTTGTAAGCTACCCTTCTACAATTGAATTAGAGAAGAAGAACCGAGAAAATTGTTGGAAATAGATCGGTTAAGCGTCTATTAGCGGAATACTTTTTACTATACTATTTTAATGTACTTATCACTTTCGTTCTATTTGAAAGTAAATAAGTAATTTATTTAAATGCTGCAGATGAAATAATATATACGGTTCAATTTTAGAATTTAATTTTATTATTTAATATTAAAAGTGAAGATAGTAATTATTAAACGAGCATTAATAATTCTTATCAAATTGCAATTTATTACTAATTCATTTAGGTACTAATCTGTGGAATAGTACACACCGGTTAATAATTAATACGATCAATAATATGACATTAATTTATTTCCACAATAATTTTATTATTAAAATGATAAATGCACATCTTATGTAGATCGACTTGTTCATTTCAATGTTCGATACTCGAAAATATAATTTAAAAAAGCGCAATAATGAAAAGTACATCGTTAAAGTATCACTGAATTTCATGTTTTGATTGTCATTAAAAAAATGAACGTCATCAATGAATTAATGCGGAGTAATTTAAGCGCGTAATAATTTTGAATATGACCGAGAACACGAAAATTATGCGAAAAATTATTAAGTGCCAATATCAATTTCACGTTAACACACGTGTAAGGCTTGTAAATCACACTCATAAAAATGATTCATACACTAAAAATGTGACATAACGTGCAATTAATGTTCCCTCGATTCGCTCTCAGAAAAAGGAGAAGAGCAGCCAATAATAATTCGAAAAAAAAAGTGAAAAGAACAGGAGTGCCGTCCGAGGAAGGGAATTTCAATCGGAATAGTCCTGATAAAATAACGCAATTAAAGTCGACAAAAGTAAACCTTCCGAATATACGATAAATCAAAATCTTTAATATTTAGGTACTTAATAACCAGTCAATAGTCTCACTGTTCAAGTGAAAAACTTAGTAACTCAAGTTTTACTTTTTCGCCTTCTCTCTAAATATGAATAAGTGAAATTTACTTTGAATAAGTGAATATACATGTATTACACATGACAAATTTTTCAGTGTATATTCACTTATTCGAAGTGAATTTCACTTAATCATATTTAGAGCGTTTAGTTGTAAAATGAAATCAGATCATTCACATTAAGTAAATACGTGAAATTTCCTTACACGCTAAAACGGTTAGAGTGAAATTTTACTCTTTTTTTAGAGTTATTCTAGAGTTAATTCATTCACATAGAGTTAAATTTGAAAATTTCTCTAGATAGAGTGAAATAATTTAATTTCACTCTGATAGATTGAATTTTTTTAGTTTATGGTCTACCCTTTTCACTCTACATTTGAATGAAAAAATTTAAACTTCGAGTGAATATTTTACTCCAATGGAGTCAAATTTATGCCAAAAGTCTTCTACACAATATGATAAGTAGACATTTCACGTTTTAAATAAGTGAATCTGCTCTTAATTCAAATATACAAAAAAAATTCACCTACACTCACAAAAATTTAATCTAACTCGTAGAAGAATCCACTAAATGACAGTGGATAATCTACTTATTATAGAGTCAAACTGACTTATACTGTGAATAACCCTACGATCGTTTACGATTAATCTCATAAAACTTAAATGAATTCTTCTTCTAATAAGAAGATTGTCGTTTTTGAATAACTAGACTATCGATTTCGAATAATAAGAAAATCTATTGATGTACAATTTAAATAGATAAATAACGAATGTTTTAAAAATTTAAAAGAATTGAATAAACGAAAAAGTCTCTAATTAGCAGAAAAAATTCTAATCTTTCGATAAAACTTATTGTGAATTATACTCAAGCAGACATATTCTTCAATTTAATAGATTCAATTTAAAATTAAGTAGATAATTTATCTACTAAGAGCAACAATTCATTTTTGTGAGTGTAATTAGCAATAATTTCGTGCAAAACGTCATCTGTATTTACATAAAGCATTCCACCGATAACCATCTCTCTTCCAATCCCCCCAAAAAACCGGCACAACCTTAACAGTCCTCTACACGTCTACGTCTCTCAAAAAAAAAAAGAAAAAAATGGAAATAAAACGAGAGACGACGCGAGTCGACTCGCCGAGTATAAAGGCGGGCGACGTGGGGGCCCTTGCAGGTGAAGTCGGCGGGCTGCTCGCACACACCGAGAGCAGATAGGATGGAGCGCCACTGCGGAGGAGTAGCAGCAGGAGGAGGGCGAGTGCGCGGCGGAGGGGGCGCCGGGAGCCGCGGCAGCATCCTTCCACTTGGCCTACTACTCCAGTCCGGGAGTAGGTGCGCGCCTCGCGGGGAGGGAAGGGGCGCGAAGAAAGCCGAGCAAAAAGGAGCGGGTGGGAGCGATGCATTTCTGCGCGATTTTCATGCCTCGCTCTTTTTTCCTTTTTCTTATTCTTTCCACTTTTTTTTTCTTTTTTCTTTGTTTTTTTTTTGTCAACCTCTCGCGCGGTCCACTTCCTGCAGCGCGAACTTTTTCCCTGTGGCCCGCGCGCGCGTCGGGTCCGCCCTTTCTCTTTATCTCTCGCTCGTACAATGGGCCCCGCGCTGTCGTCCCGTCGCTTTTTTTTTTATCTGTAGGTATCTCTCGTAGCTTTCTTTTTTTTTTTAAGGGAGAGTTCGCGGAGGTTCGCACGGGGTTATGCAAGCTTCGGGGTCTCTTGTGAGGGGGTACCAGTCGCATTGAAATTCGGAGGAGCGAGCAGTCGTTTTGGGATGTAGAGTTTGTTTACGCCTGTCGTTTGTACTCTTAATGCCGGGGGAAATATTGCAGGGATTGAAGCTTCATTCAATGCTGATTTCTTAATATTCCATCTTTTTTGAATCTTTAAATCTGAATTAATGAAATTTTATATGTTTATAGTTATACATTACAGGTTAAAAGTATCCCTCGTATAATTGAATTGGTGGGATACTTTTCACTATAAGAATATGTAACTATTATCTAATAGAGTTACAAATTTTAATTAAGTTTTAAGTATAGTAAAATCTTTTGTTTAACGATATAAAAAAACCGCTGCCAATTCATTGGCACGTGGCTTCCTCAAATAAAATGTATTGTTGCACACACATCCATACAGACACTTTCGAAAAACGTCATAAAATTATCCAAAAAAACACTCAAAATGAATTTCTAAAGTGTTTTTAGAGAAACTTTTTTTTTACTATTACAAAGCTTCCTCAGTGAGGAAGCAAAATTCAAATAAAAAAAAGTAAGCGTGTGACTCTTTCTTTTTGTAAAAAATTATTAATTCCGAATAGCTGCAACGTACTTAATCAAGCGGACTGCATCTTTGAACCGTTATTCATATAATCTTTTAAATCAAAATTAAATGAATTGTCATACCCTCGTAAATATCTAATTCATAAAATTAATTAAACGAGCTTAAATAACAGTCAAACGAATATTACCACTAAATACTAGATCTGAACAAACGATCATATCACTGACGAAATGAAATCTCTCCCTCAATCAATTTAGACCGGATAGTTCAACCATATATATACCACTCTGCTCTCCGGACAGAAATCCTTATCCTCCTCCGGATTCTCTCAAACGCGCCGTGAATTATTTTATTTTATTTTATTTTAGAAAATTCACGGGATTTCTCCCTTTATACAGATAAAATACAACTTAATTTTCGCAAATTGGCACATTAATAGTACTTCATTACAAGAATTATTGTCGATGTTGAGTAAGTTCCAATTTCTTCTAAGTCTATGAGGTGCCGAATAAAATGTGTAATTATTGCGACAAGTATATTCTTTTAACAATCACCTACCTTTATTTCACATGCCCTATCCCTAACAGTGAACAAACTACTTATGTCATCTAATTGTTTACTATACCCCATAAATTAAAAAATATAAACTTAAAAAATGATTTCGACAACTTCAGGTCCCCTCGGCGGGCCACTATTCCTCGGGCGGTCGGGTCAGGGTGAGGTCGAATCGGACGAACACACATTCGGGAGGAGGCACGACTCGATCGCCAATATCAGGCGCAGGTCAGCCTCTCGCCGGGAACGAAAGAGAGAGAACGAACGACCGAAAAGGCACACACTCTCGCGGCTTAGCTCTCGCCGCTCTCTCCTTACAAAGGGAGCATATTTAATATTCCGTTCTTTATTGCGCGCGACCGAGACGGCCGGCGAGGCGAAAAAGAAGGCGCGCGGAGCGGTCTGACCAAAAAAAAAAAAGAAAAAAAAGAGACGAATCGGAGCCCGAATGTTACACGCCGCCGCTGTAAAATTAGCAATTAAACAAGGGCAAAAAGCTCAGAGCGCAAACGAGAGAGACTCTTTCCTTCTCGGATTTGCATATCGAGATGAGAGGGAGGAGGGAGAAAGAGAGGGTCTATAAGCAAGTGGAAAAACGGGCAGCGACCTTCGAATCGGTGAGTGTGTATATATATATATA
>JAWWEN010045487.1:0-12200 GCA_035582955.1 Sycophila texana
CCTTCAAATTTTAGTATGTTATGTATAAGTATAATATCTATCTCTGAGAATTTTTTCGTAAATTTCTTAAGAAAATCATATCGTGCAATAACCCCCTTAAATTGTTCAACTCCAAGAATCATAGCAAGAATTTTCTTTTCGTTTGTGGAGTAGTTTTTCTCTGCTGGGCCAAATAGTCGAGATGCGAAAGCTACAGGCAGATTTTCGCTGATAGTACTCATGCGCCTTCGGCATAATCAGATGAGGCGTCGGTGGTGACAATAAATAGGGTATTGAAATAGGTATACTGTAAAAGTGAAGGGGTTGTGAGAAGAGATTTTATGGTGTCAAAGGCTCGCTGCTAATTTGGACTCCACTCGAAGGTGATATTTTTCTTTAATAAACAATATAGGGGTCTGGCTATCTTTGCCTAATTTTTAATAAATCTCCCTATAATATCCAATAACTCCTAAAAATGGCTTGATTTTTTTTTACTTAAAGGTTGCGGGAAGCATTTTACCGCCACGAGTTTCTAGGGGTCTGGTTTTTCTCTGTCCCCGGTGATAAGATGGCCAAAATAAGCTATTTCTTTACAAAGGAAGGTGCATTTTTCTGATTTTAAGGTAATTCCTGCGGAGATAATAATGGCGTCACCCATATTGTTTGAGAAATGCGAAATAATGATTGTGGCTTAAACAGTTACGCTAGGTTGCTCGGGGCTTCTACGTTAGGAAACTCGACGTCGACCCGTTGGGTCGAGTTTCGTTCTCGTTTAAATTTTGTCTAGCCTTCTCGTTTTCATTACGTTTTTCTTGATTCTGCGAAGATTGACCTCAATTTTCCCCGATTTGACTTCTTTTCGCGTTCCTAACCATACAGATATGTCTAATGTGACCGGTTTGGTGGCGTTTTCTATCGTTACGCCTATTTGTTCTTTGGTTAGTTTGTTTAAAATCTTGATCCCGTTCGCGCTGTATATAATAAATTTGCTGCTCGTAGGCAGGAAGTAACACCATTATTTATTTGAGGAGGCTGTTCTTCGATATAGCATATTTTTTGGGGGTTAATTAAAATTTTTCGCAACGAATGCTCCCCCTGATTTAGCAATCTAATCCTTTCTCGATGGTTTATCGTCCTTTCGATTTCGATTCCCGCGTCGATTGCTTCCTGTAAGGTGTTGGGGTTTCGCGCCTCTACTCTATCAATAATGGCGGGTTTTACTAATCCGTTTATAAAATAACCCCTCGGGAATAAGTTCTGTGTATTTCGTCTATTAGTTCCGCGCGCACCATTTCATTTACTTTCTGCTGTATCGTAGACATGTCAGAGCAGAGTTGATTGTAGCTCGATGACGAGCCAAAAGATCCCCTTAAATCCGCGAGGAAGGCTTTCAAGTTTGCGTGTCTTTTCTCGTTGCAACATAACTACGCATGCATGTTAAAGAACTGTACGAGAATCGTCAGATCACTTAAAGACTGAAGACAGAGCAACCTTTTCTCTAGTAACAATTCACTCAGTTTCAGCAGCACCTAAAGTATATGAGCAAAATACGATTTTTCATACAAGTAGCAAGAACACTAAGAGCTACAACAAATACTTTGAATAACAATTATAACACTGACGCAGTAAAATGCAAAGATCTCCAATAAATAAAGACTTATAAAAAGAAAAACTTCCATTAATTTGGGGATATCGGTAAATAGCGGGCCACCCTGCTAAATACGTTTTATTTTCCACGACAAGTCTTTCCTACAAGTTTTATTTAAAACGGTACATTTTTAAAGAATGTTATTATTATATTGATGTTCTGCAGGGTATATGTTATAGCTCTTCTGCTTTATAAAATAGTTGGGTTGGGAAAACCCTGCTATTTATCTGAATTCTTTGTCAAGCACTTTCCTAGGTCCTCCACCACGGGTGTACCGCAGGAACTTACCATCCCTAGACTAAGCACCGAGACTTGTGTTAGAACTTTCTAAAGTTCAAGATACTAATTTCTGGAACTCCCTTCTCTCCTCCGGCCGCCTCTTGCCATATTTTTCTGCGTGTAAGGGGGCTATGCGCCAGCACCTTGTAACGGTTCTTTATTTCATCTAATAAGAATTCTTAATTTTATAAGATTTTCACGCATTAAATTGATTACTCTTATAACTGCGATGACCAGCACTTGTGTTGAGGAAGTTGGTACGGTAAAATAAATTGTAATACATTAGAATTGAAGTAAAAATATATATGTTTATTCATATTATTAACTTATTTACTTCAAACACATTTGTTGACTCTGAAAGAAATGAAGATTATGATACTTGCTTGTATTAAGTGAAATAATTGAACGTCAAAATTAATTTGAGTAAATAATGATTACCATAATTCTCTAAAATCAATTGGTCATTGTTCCGACTTTACTTTTACACTACTCCGGCTCAAGTCTCATTCTAGTGCAATGAATGAAGACTTGTGCTTTTTCTTGTAAAGTACTCCATTTAATTAAAGTCAAGTCTCCAATGGACAATCAAAAGGGTTCTGTCTATCCTTACTGCAAAGCTTGCGATCAAGAGTTCAAATAGGGTTTTTCGCTATACCTACTCCACCATATCTTTACTCAATGATCTAAACTTTACAAGTGAGGCCAATCTCAGGATATCATGAAATATGTCTGTAGTATCAACACTTAGCGAATGATGAGTGTCATTCAATGAGTGACGATTGGATAGATAATTTCTATTCAGTCGCAGGTGGTCTTTTTTCTTAATAACATAAAAATTATGATCGGTACTTCGCTCCTTTTTCTAAGTGAAATCAGAACTTAGCTTTTCTCTAATAGATACTTCGCCTTGTACTATGGTTAGTGAGATATTAGTTATTATACTCACTCTGCTCTCTAGACTTAGTATTTCGCCAAGGCTATTTTACTGGTGCAAGTGAGTAAGCACTTGGCTTTTCTCCGAGGCTACTCTGCCTTATTAGATGTTAGTGATTTATACCTTCCCTATTAAAAAATCTCAGGTGAGAAATCACGTGATTTCTCACCTGAGATTTGTTAGTAGGGTTTCTACCTTTATCCTTTACACCACCGGTTCCTTGAGACTGAAGGGCTGGAGCTGGAGCTGGAACAGAATAGTCGAATACTACTCGCATACGACTTCTTAAGCCTCTTCATGATTCGGTGGCTCGCCCCTTCCATGATGCGCGCCACAGCTTATTCTGATAAGCGCCATTCTACTTTCGTGCATCGGTCCGCCGTGTGCCGGTGTGCGCTACCGCTGATGTGCGTTGTTAGTATTCCACTGTGCCGCTAGATGGGTTCCGAGATGTTAGTTTATCATGCGCGGTCTCATTAATAATTTATCATTGTTATGGTAAATTATTGATTAAAATCTAATTTATCGACTTCTAAATGATAAATCTTAATTTTCGTGCAAGTAAAATAAATTTAAAAAATCTTGACTCAGAGTGGATTCGAACCCCGGCCTCTGGGTTGCCAGGCCGGCACTCTATCCTCTGTGCCAAATAGACGCACGCTGTATCATCCAATCTATATGATCTTGACCCTAAGCCTACACCTTAAAATTATTCTGCAAGCAGTGCTCGAATCGACGTGGCCATTCCTTAATAAGTATCGATATTAGCAAATTGTAATTAATTTTACTTTACAATTAGTAACTATTATGTAAACCTTTTTTCGTTAATTGGATCAAGCAGTTGCTTATCAATTAAAGGTCCGGATGTCTATTTTTTGTTTGCCCTCGTGGGTAAATAAAGGATATTAATTAAGTATGCATGATACATTCCAAGTCATTATGAAAGTCACTCAATTAACATATGATATTATGTTAATTGAGTGACTTCCATAACGTATTAGCAAGGTTGAAGGAAAAAACAAAAATAGTGTTAGAATTTTTTATTGAAAAATATCCCGTTTAAATATCTGTAATACTCATAGACGTTTCAGTGTTCTTTTCTTATTTTTTAATATCTTCTTTCTTTCTGCAGCTAATTTTTTGTCATTAGATAATTTTTTTAATGTATTTTCATTTTCAGGTGTATCACATTCTTCTACGTTACCCTTCGTATTTCTCGTCAGTTTCTGAAAAAAAATATATTATAACTTAAAGAATATAAATAAAGGAATTAATAACAAATTCCACATCTAGTCAAGTGGTAAAGAATAATGTTTAGTTGTACTCGTGGAGAAAGTATCGCTTTGACGATGAGATCGCCAATTTTAAGAGAAGACAGTATAGATGGGTATGCAGATACTTTTTTCACAAGGGCAACTCAATATTTTTTTTCCAAGACCATGCAATTTGCGCTTTAAAATTAATGAATCGCCTGCCGAAAAAATAAAATACCGTAGTTTGCCGTATATTCTGATGTCACTTTTCACTACCGGTGTAAATTGTGTACAAAATAGTGTCACCTTTTTTGCTTCCAAGTACGCAGTTTAATTCGCTTTGTTATGTCAGTGCGAATATACGTTTCCGATGTATTTTTCGATGCTGAATCCGAATCTGACGTTAAAAATTAAATACACATAGAAACAACCCCTAAAATGGGGAGAAAACTACCCTTTCAATCCTAAAATTCAATTTGTTCTGTTATGGAAGTGCAAATAATGCGTGACTGAATGGGTTAAAAGCAGGCTTAGCGGCTCATCGGAAAACTGCCATTTTCGCCAGAAGCGCATCCACCTCAAAGTGCCAATTACAAGGCCACGGAAAGAAATATTTATAGGTCAATATTAAAACCCTCGTAAGAAATTAAATTATTGACAGAAATTAACTGTTTAAAAAGTTTTAAAATTTATACATGTTAGTCTTTTAGTAGTAAATTTATTCTCTCATGCCACAAGACGACTGGTTTCAACAGCGAAATAAGCAAAAGAATCTGTATATGCCGCGCACCAATTTAGATCGATAACATTTTCACAATTACGTACTTCCCTTAGATTCAAAAAAAAAAAATGTTTTCTACGTTCTTTACTAGATTCTATTCAATAAAATCACGAGACACTTGTTTAATATTTTCGAGCAATCATTTCACAAAGTTGGGGCGAAATGCAATCTGTTGTGCTGTCCTTCCATTCCCGGCGCAGAAATTTGTAGATCGCGCGCGCAATAATTCTTTTGTTTATTATTCAGTTGTTATAAGCTTGCAGATACTGAAAAAAAAATTAGTTATAAAAAAATGTGTCATACCTTAGCATGGATTTCAGTCATCATTTTGGCTCGTTCTGAATAATCATCGTATCGTTCCAAAAGTAATTTACCAGCTTCCTCGTTTAGAGCAGATTCGGCATTCGGCATTATGAGAAGACATTTTACTGTCTGAAATGAATAAAAAGTTATGTGACGTTACGAAAGAAGTAAATTAATATTCAATTAGTTAATAGCCTTATTATTACTTCTTATGGTAATCTATTGAAAAAACTTTGCATATAATTTACAACATTATTTGAGTAACTATCTTAAAAAATTCAAAATCTGCATAAATTCATGACATTTAAGGAATTCAAGTAAATTTAATTACTTTTTTAACTTCTTTTAATATTTACTCAAATAATTTTAATTCTCACAACTCTTCACCCGGAAATCACAAGCCAAATTTTTAAAACTGACATAGCTTAAGATAAAAGGGACCTAAAGCCTTCTAACTGGGACCATTTTGTTACAAAATTAATATATTTTTATAGTATTAAAAGTATATTTGGTTATATGTTCAAAAATTTTTTTCTTAGGATCTTTTATGAAGAAAAAGTTAAAGTTGGTGGACCCCCTTAAGTGAAAAAGTTGTGCGAGAAAGTTTCAAATTATAAATACTTTCATTGGAAAAAATCTTCCTTAAAGAATCAAGGAAGTTTTTGCCGACAGTTTTAGACTTTTAAATATTATAGGGAAGATGTAAGAGTGATTTGAAATTCGCGTACCGCGTACCGCGCTCGACTCAAGTAGCGCGTGGATGTGATTCAGCGTGAATTATATAGGCTAGTCAAATTAGATTTTTCACGCCTCAAAAATCCTTTGTACGATTTTATTTTTGGAAATGTTTCTAATTAGTGTGCATAATAATAATATCGGCATGAAAGCAGTGGTCTGTGTACACTAAATTCACAATAAACAATTAAAGTTGAATTTCGGCATTTTTTTCATATTTATCTCTGCGGTTGGAAAATTATTAATTTTAGTCGAAAAAGTTGCTTATAAAAGTTATTCCTTATTTAATTATCCACAAAAGAAGTCCGCGAGAGTACCCCTCTAACTTTGTTAGTTTCCTTGTAAATTGATAGCAGACAAAATTCATCAAAATGGAAAATTGTTAATAACTTTTTAAAAAATAATTTTTTTACATTAATATTTTAGGAAAATGTAGTTCTCAATAGTCTAAAATAGCATACCAAATTTCAAGTGCCTACCTATTATAGTTTTTCTATTTTTTTTTTTTTCAAAAGTGAAATTTTTTTTTAATTTAATTCCATTACTTAAAAAAATATTCGTCAACGTTTGGTCGCCGTTGCTTGACAGTAAAGTAGGATAGTTATATTTAAGTAAAATTTATAGAAAACAGCCAAATTTCAATATTGAGACGCCTCTAGCGGTTTAATAAACAAGTGATAAATTAACAAATTGATAGAAAGGGATACATCCTGATCTAGAAAAGATCAAGGCCATACTTGAGTATCCCGCTCCTAAGAATTTAAAGCAGTTGCGTACGTTCGTAGGAATAGCGTCGTAGTTCCGGAGATTTTTGGATAATCTGTCCATGATCGCCAACCCACTCACCGATCTTACTAAAAAAGATCGGAAATACGAATGGACCGAGGAGGAGCAGACCGCTTTTGAAAGGGTCAAGGCATTGAGTGCCCCGGCTCCGGTTTTGCAAATCCCGGACTTCGATGAGGAACTCGTCATCCAAACGGATGCGAGTAATACCGGAATTGGAGCAATGATGTTCCAGGTTATTGACGGCAAAAGAATGCGCGCTAGAATACGCTAGCCGTGTCCTCAGCAAACAGGAACGCAAATGGAGCGTGAGAATGCTTGCAGTAGTGTTGGTGATTGATAAATTTCGCCCATAGATTGAACTATATTATTTGAAGGGGAGGTTCTCATCAGGACCAACCAAAAAATTGAATGTTTTTTTTTTCATTTTTTTGTAGTAAATTATGTGTAGAATATATTCCCAAAGCGGTTTGTACGAAAGTTATTTTTTTTTTAAGTTTTAGCAAAAAAAGGTGCGAAAGTGGAGTTCACGCGCTACCGCATATTTTTCATAATATTATTGAATTTCCTTCCTTTTCTCGAAACCATGTTTTTCAAACTGGGCGGCTCGATATCTCAAAAAATACTGAATATATCGTAATGTTTATTTTTTATTTTAAAGTAAATTAAATTTATTGGAGCTTATACTTACTTTGGAGTGAATCCTGCATTTTTTTTATTCAACTTTAACCCCTTAACTTGCTATGAAACATATATGCACAAAAAAAAGTCGTGCCAAAACTGGCTATGTATCATATATGCGCATATTTAACTAGACAAAGTCATTGAGGCTATCCGTTTTGGCACGAAATGTTGCAAAAGTCCTGCCAGTCAAGGGGTTAAAGAACTAAAAACGTTGAAAAATAGAAATTTTCAGTTCACATATTTGCCATTTTATTAATTTTCGACTTTTTATCGCAAAAGTAGGTATAGCTCCAACAAATATCATACATTTTATAAATCTTTTTGAAAATTTGTTTTAGATAATTTTTCGAAGTACGACAGTTCCCACCACCAAAACATCTTTTTTCAGATTTTCAAGTTGCGCCATCTATAAAATGGACAATTTTGAATATTTTTGACTAAAAAAAATTGTTTGTATACTTTAATAGTTAATAAATATATGTACAAAATTTGATATTGATATCTACTTCCGTCTTTGAGAAAAAGATTCTTGAAGAACACGTCATTTTTTGGTCGAGTTTCATGAGAACCTCGCCTTAATTACGGACCATAGTTGTCCAAAAAGGCTTCGAAGCATTAGCAGCCCTACTGGAAAGTTGGCTAAGTGGGCCTTGGAATTCCAAGGCCACCAGTTTACTATCGAATACCGTAAGGATAAACTCAATGAGCTACCAGATGCTTTGTCTCGCAAATGTGAAGAGGACAAGAAGAGGCTACAATTGAGGGGCCGCGTGCAATAACCACCCGAGCGGGCGAAATCGCGGAAAAGTTTTTCGCTTATATTTCAAAAAGTAAACAAAAATTATGTATGGTTTAAATGTAAAAAAGTTGCGGAAATATGTCCTTTACAAAATCTAATAATTTGATATAATATTCGAATCACTTTCAAAATGACTCCTTTGGACAATACTTTTGCAACTTCGCCCGCTCGGGTGGTTATTGCACGCGGCCCCTCAATTAGCGGACCCTCTTTGGCTGAAGAAACTAATGACGAATGGTACCTCCAGAAAACTACAGAGATTCTGGAGGACCACAACAAAGACCTAAAATATAAGTTGATCGGGGGAAGGTTATATCGTTACAACCCCCATCAGCTTATATCCGTGTAGTCCACGAAAATTAACTGAAAAAGCATAGAAACTCAAAAAGTCGTGTTAACAGCAATTTTTCTGCGGAATTTTGTAGGTAATATGCATAGGATTAAAATAATCTTAAAGTAATTCCATTCTGTAATAAATTTGATTGTTTAAACAATGGTTAAAAATTGAGAATTCAGTTTTTTTCTCAATAAATAACCACGCGCTAATCGTAACGCAACAAAAAAATACAGTTTTATAGAGCTTAACAATACCCACAAAATGAATTTTGTTAGGTCACGATCCCATAATTTGTTTATTTGCAAAAAATTAAAAACTGCTGAAATTTGCAATATTTAACATTAACGATAATTAATATTAAAATCAATATCGATACATCTCTGTAGTCCTCGGAAAATGCAGCTTTCACTATCCACAATGTGTGCAAAATTTCAGATTCTTATCTCACATAATTTTTTAATTAGAGGTGTTTCTATCCGATAATGAGACAGAATTCAAGAATTGCTAGATCGACGATTTCTTGACAGAAAAGAAGATTCGCTACGAAACGACACCCACTTACCATCCTCAGGCTAACCATGTCGAAAGAGTTAACCATACCTTGTCTACGGCAGAAACCCGAAACCTCTAGAGTCCATTTATAGCCACCAAGCAAATGCTGTTCAGCAGCAATGCGAAGAGGCACTCGGCAAGTGGGCCGAGTGCATGAAGAAATTCTCCGCTATGTTAGATATTGCAGCGGAGAACTCTGAAAAAGAAAAAGACCATCAGCCGGTCGCCGTGACATCGAATCCGAAATTGGCGTTAAAGTGTGGAAGAGGAATAAGGTCCTCTCCAGTGCAACGTAAGGGATAGCTGGTCACTAGCTCCGAAGTTTGCAGGTCCATTCACGGTAACGACCATACAGCGCAAAACCACGTACGAGCTACACCCTCAAGATGGTCATGCGGTCTAACCAGCGCATGTAGAGCAATTAAAGTCCTATATCACCGAAAATGCTCCGAAGGAAAAAGAAGACCCCATAGTCGACGCTCAACCTCCTGGAGAGGGCGGGTGTCGTGTAAATGCGCCCACGACTCCATCAGCTGATGCTAATGATATTAAATAGAACAGATAGTGAGAACGTTCAGCCTGCCGTGCGAGGCGAAAAACGGCGACGTGGTCGCTCGCGTAAAGCAGTCTCTGTCGTTTAGCGGTGGTGGGTTGATACCAAAACCACCAACACCGATACCTTTAGCATAGCGAAAAAGAAGCCGGGGCGTCCATCCGGCTCGAGGAAGCATTCAACCAAACCTCCTGCGCCGTTATTTCCGTGAATGAAGCAACACCAAGCAACGAGCCTGGACTAATCCATGCCTTCGTCTTCTTTCTGTCCTCTCCTTTAGGGAAAGTGAGCAGATAGTTTTTTTTTATCAATACACTCAGTCCGGCAGAACTGAGGGTGTTCATCCCTCATACAATTTCCCCTTTACCTAGGTTTGACGCTTTGGTTACACTGAGAGACGATCGAACGATGAAACGAGGTGCACGCGCACACTCTGGTTTTCTGTTTGCGCGCAACCGCAGTTTTGCCGTGCACGCACGAGAAAAGACCGTGCATGCACCGCAAAACTAAGGTTGCATACAAACAGAGAAACAGCGTGTGCGCACGCATCTCTCACATGGCACGCGGCTGCAGCCTGATGTCTAGCGCCATGAGAAAAGATCGACGGTGTACAAATTGCAAAAGTCAGTGCACGCACAGAAAACCGACGTGCGTCGAGCAACGCAAAAACATGGGCCGGTCACTTGTTTTCTGGGTGTGTGCACAAAGAAAGGAGGTAGGCAAAAGTGACGCCCTAAGAATCAGCGTGCACGCACCTCCTTTCTATTCATTGTTTGATCGTCTTTCAGTGTAGCGAATCGGGCAGAGCCGCTGGCTATCCCTTTTGCGAGCAACGCTGTCAAGGAACGTGTCCCCCGGGTCTGCGTCGGGGAACTACATCGGCGAGACGGACAACTTGCGAGTAGCTACCTCGAGGAGACTAGGAGACGAACGCACCGACCGGGCGTTCGCTTTGTTCTTGCGAGGAGGGACGAGCTAGCGTTGGGCGTACTCCTCACCCAAGTAAGTAATTTACAGTATTCGGGTTACCGCGTATGCGACACGCGGCGTATACTCATCGCGGTCAAACTTGTGTTGTGTTGACTCTGATTCCCGGACACCCGCCCCCTCCGCGGGTGTCGTTGCCGATCATTGGAAGGATCCGGGTAAGTACTGAGAAAATACTGAGAGTGTACAGCACACAGAATGCTGAGCTTTTTCTCCCAAAGTCACCCTGTTACACATTTTAATACATTAACCTGTAATTTGTGTCCGCATATTAATAACAAAGGACTATTATAGTATAATATTTGCAATATTTTGTGACGTGGTGGAAAATACGCATAATTAAGATGGGCAAAACGAGCATTAACCAGTGCGACGTTGGCTCAGTGGTAAGAGCGCGGCTTTAGGATCCTGGGTACGTGGGTTCGATCCCCGCGTCGCGTACTTTTTCCCGTCCTTCCCAACTCCCCTTTTTCACGATTTGTAACAAGAGTCTCAACCGTTACAATTTAAATAATAAAATGATTATGTATTCGACATGCTAAATATTTAAAAATCACCGAATGCTTGAACATAAATAAGAATTACTATTATTATTATTCAATGCAATATTATTTTGTAAATTGGTAAGATTTAACCATTCTAATGTCTGCAAAAATGAAAAAATCAATGGCATTAACTTTTGATTGCTTAAATAAATTCGAAGATACAAAGTATTTGACAATGCCAAAATCATTTTCTATTCGCGGTACCCTGGATTTAAAAAAAATGAGTAGGATTTTTTGCCAAGTTACGGCGTTTTTTTTCGAGAGCTCCGATTTGAAGCAAAGGGGGTGATAAGTTCATTCCTCCTCACCCCAAGAATGTATCGCACCTGAATTGCTCAATCGTTGTAGGCGTAGAGAGGGAGGGAGGGAGGGAGGGAGGGAGAGAGAGAGAGAGAAATTTAAATACTTACTAACAAAATGTGTTTCATGCCCAAGTCTGACTTCCAATCCTTTTTAAGTGTATTAACACAAATTTCTCCGTTTTTTGCGACATTTGGATGAAAAATTTTTGTCAGAAAAAAGGCTTTAGGTGGTCCTTGAGGATAATCTTTACCAAGAGCTAATTTCACTTTGAAAGATCCCCCGAAATATGGAGTACCAGCTGTAACATAAAACGTTTAATATTACAAAACTTTTTTCTTTTCTGCTATTTTATTTCTAATTCAAAATGTAGGAATGCTTAAAAGTATATCTTTGGTAAGCTAGGTTCTGTTATAAGCATAAGGAATTAACATACAGTTCTTGATGAAACATAGTATACAGTAAAATATCTGTATAAAAAGATCCTATGAAATTTCGAATTATTAATGTTACGCCCAATTGCATTAAAATTAATTGACCAGTTGAATCTACAGGTTATGCCAAAAGCAAAATTTTGAATCTGGTAAAACTAAACAATGAGCCTTGAAACTTGTGACGGATATTTCGTGTTCCCCGAAAACCCTGGGCAACGAGGTTACGCCGAGCGACGATACTTTCCCCAAAGTATCCCGGCACTCCCGCATATACACACTCGAGCCACGTCTGTCACCCGAGTAAGATATAT